>PTEX01000078.1:2184634-2467445 GCA_003342815.1 Eudromia elegans
TTCCTTCCTTCCTTCCTTCCTTCCTTCCTTCCTTCCTTCCTTCCTTTTGTCTGTGTGTTTGTTGGTTAGAAATAAAACATTGAAGTTACCAGATGAATTTTGAAAGGTATTGTCGTGGTTTGAATTGTACTCATTATTCTAACCTCATGCAAACTCTAATATTGCTCCTTTTGTACTTAACTTTTACATTAATAGACTTCCTACTCTGATGTTCTCCCTGGAGGAAAACACCTGTTTCCAAGCGATACTGGGCATACTGTGTCTCCAAATAGTTGGTCAGTGATCTTGTTCAATGTAGAGGCAGGCTCTAGTTACGGCAGTAGCATCCCAGGTATAGGTTAGCTCTAAATCGTGTTGTCACTGATGAATACTGTTCCAAAATATGATTTATGGATAAGATGCAGCTTTGGGTGCATAGTTGGTTAGCATTTTTTACTTTCTCATTCCGCAAGCCTCAAGGAAAATGTAATTCATGTAAATGAAGACTTGCAGTTTAACATTTCTTTGGTAAAACACAAAACTGCTTTTCAGCTGAATGTCATTTTCCTACCACCAAAAATGAAACAGTAGTTTAGACCTCTCAATTGCTTTCTCAATGACAGCTAGCTGTGCCTTACAAAATCTCTGCTAGATTTAAATTGCCACTGTATTGCTGTACTTACAGAGGCACAAGAAAGAGGCTGATACCCATGGTTTTGAGCACAGGTGGCTCGAAAGATTTACTACTTACATCCCTTGTAAGAGAAGCCTTATCTTTACAAAACACCAAAAGTAGAACCTGTTATATCCAAAGTGAGCGATAGGTCCTTTTGTACTGAAACACTTTATAAGTGAATCTCGGAGCAGTAGAAATGTTTTGGGTTTAGCTTTCATTTCTGTGTTGGACATTCAGCTGTGGCCTTCCTGCAGATGCTGTTAGTTTGGGCTGCAATCTGAGGGAGCACACAGTGAATTATGGTATATATAGTTCTCCATAGCTGTCATCCAAGAGAAGTTAAGCTCCATGGTTGCATGGAAGTCTCCAAAACAGGGAAGGAAGATGAGGCCTGAGCATCTCCCAGCTGACTAGACAAATGAGAGTCATTTCACCTTAGATCAACCATTTGTGACTATCATTTGATAGTCATGGATCTGATCCAGCCTGACAGTGTCTTGTATGGGACGCTGTAGATAATATCTGGATTAGCCAAGATAAGGGAGACCTATTTCATGTCCATCACCACTATATTTTTCTGCTGAGTGTCCAGCAGGGCCTTCACATCATTTCAGTGAGGCATTCTGCCTAAGAGCTGCATGTAGGCTGGGCCCTCTTGCCTTAGCTTTATCCAAACAGGCGATGTAGAAAGCGAAGTAGGAGAGTTTTGAGGTTTTACTTTGAACCCAATGCAAACACCAGCAGCATTCTGACAAATGCCTTCTATGATTATTTATCAAGCAGGAAAATATGCTTCGGAATGGCTGTGGAATGCAAAGCAGAAACAGATTTATCTTCCTCAGCAAATGAAACATTCTCCTTTGGTCTAAAACCCAAACCACAAAGCCAAGCTGTATAATAATATTTTCATATGCTGAAAAACCACTTTCTTTTTTCTCACAAAGCAGTGATTTAAGGGGATGGTGCTTGAAGGACTTTTGCTTTATGTGCTTTGTCTCCCACTTTGTTTTAATTTGACAAGAAAAAGCAAGCAGCTTTTTGCCTTACACGTGAAGATGAAAGGATAGAGCATGTACTTCTCTTAATGCCCAAGATCCAAAATGAAATTTCACAATCACATTATTTTTCTTTCAAGAATATCTTCTAAAGGCTCAAAGAAATGGACTGCGCAGGCCTTTTATGTTACAATTGATGGGTTTGTGCATGAGGACATAAAGAAGGTATGGAAAAATACTGCTTTAGGCCTAATGTGTTGAAGATCAACAATCAAAGGGTTGCCTTTTAACCTTGGGTAACTCATTTTGAGTAAAATGTCAAAATATATTAAATACAGTAGGTGAAAATACAGAACCCTAAAACTTCAAGAATATATAAAATATTAGTCAATCCTATTCAGACATCATTCCCTAAGCTAAAGGCTCCATTATGGTTATGAACAGATCCTGCCTTAAAGTGTCTTGCAGTACTTACTATTAGGACACTGACTGACTTTAGATTCACATTGCAGTATATAAAATTGATCCCAAATGTTTACATAGAGAAGTCTCTTCTGAGACACAGCCAGGATTTGACCCTGAGAGATCAATGGGGACTGAGTTTTTCAGTCCTTTCAGAACTGGGCCCATGACAGTGGGGGGAATTTCATCTGATAGTTTGATAGATGTAGCTGATATTAGATTTTTTTCTTTTTAGCAGTTCCTTTGTTATTAGTAACATTTCATATTCATATAACAAAATAACTTTGGGGATTGTTTTTAAAATTGAGCCTTGCTTTTCACTGCCTCTTGAACAAACCTTTCCAAATGATCACACAGTGAATCAAACTAGCAGTTAATTTGTTGAGATGAAAAGGTGCCAAGTATCATTTCCTTCCAGAAGGGATTTTAAAGGATATGCTTAGGATAGAAAATTGAAGGAGACTGCCTAGATCTTTTGAGTCCATTACCTTGCTCTTCCAGGAAACCAAATTTCATAATTTGACTTCAGAAATGCATGAACAGCTGTACTTTAACCAGTTGGGTTTTCATATACTTTAACAGTGCTGTTTATTAAAGCAGAGACTGAGGTATTTAGTACTTATCCCACTTATACATACAGACATTTGGTTCAGTCAGAGGTTTTATCCAAGCGAGGATTTGCTACCAAGTTAATCCTAGTACGGTTTAAGAGGAGAAATGTCAGGAATGACATAAAATGCATTTAATTAGCATCTAATCTGGATCAGGAACATGCTTTTGATGGGCCTCTCTGAATCGTTGCATGTGCTTTTTTGATTGTGCACATCAGAGCATGGATTTACAGAAGTAAGCAGCATTGATGAAAGTAAATTTAAGACAGACTCCAGAGAACCATTAGAGGTCCTACAACCACCAATGGCTGCTCAGTCTATGGGACCAGCCTGGTGCTGGTCCAAAAGCCACCTCCCCAGTCCCAAAACATGCAAAACAGGGATGTCAGGTTCTTAGCACCATCGATTTTGATCTACAAATCTGCTCCTACAGATTTTTCCTAATGTAGGAAATCTTGACTTTGTGACAAAGCCGGGGCAAGCGTGAAGTTAGTCAAGTTCCCTGCTAGTTTATTGTTTGTGAGCTGGGTGATGATGGTCTTTCCATTCTGTTTGTGAAGTTTCCAGACCTGTTTTGGTCCTGGTTACTTCAGTAAAACTATTAGAAATCACATGTAATTGTCTTGAACCATAATCACTTTTTTCCCCTATGAAACTTCTAAGGCTTGAGGCTAACTGCTGACATTGACATTGAGGTGCTGCAGCATGTCCAAAGAAGGGCAACAAAGTTGGTGAAAGGGCTGGAGCACAGACCTTATGAGGAGAAGCTGAAGGAGTTGGGATTGTTTAGTCTGGAGACAAGGAGGCTCAGGGGTGACCTTCTCGCTCTCTACAACTACCTCAAAGGAGGTTGTAGTGAGACGGGATGTAGATCTCTTCTCCGGAATAATTACAGATAGAACAAGAGGAAATGGCCTCCAGTTGTGTCAGGGAAGGTTCAGATGAGGCATTAGGAAGAATTTCTACCCAGAAAGAGGAGTCAAGCATTGGTACAGGCTACCCAGGGAAACGGTGGCATCATCATTCCTGACAGTGTTCAAGAAACGTGTAGATGAGCCACTTAGGGACATGGTTTAACAAATAGGGTGTTGAAGGACTTACAGTTGGACTCAATGAAGGTCTTTTCCAATCACAATGATTCTTTGATTCTATGATTCTGGTTTTCAGGTTATATATTAAATATGCAGAATACCCAAATGTGCTACCTACTTTCTGTTGAAAGGCAATCTTTCAGATCTAATATCTATATATTACTAGGGGACCTACACTAATTTTATGAAGAATTGTGATATATAAGATTGGAGTTTAGAAACATACCTAACAGTATGCAAATAGCTCTACTGGGCCTAAGGAAAAAAGAATGAAAAAAACCCTAAAAATCTCCATATCCTCTCTGAACAGAATTTGGTAACTGAGATAGAGAGGAGAGTTTAAGAGCAAAACTGAACATACAGTGATATTTCTCCAAAACATTCTTCCAGAATTAAGTAATTCTTGGTTTGTGATCTCATGACCAAGAGGTGATGTCTGTGGTAGTAGGACTTTGTTAGAATATTCCTCCGTTTCTTTGTCAAATTGCCTTTTGAACCCAATTATTTGCAATGTTCTGTAGCAAGGACTTGTACAACTTTTCCAATGTTTATAAGACTGTAATAGTCATATTGTACTCATATCTGTGTTCAAAATGTTCTGGTTAAATACTGAAATATTAATTGCATTCCTAGCTTTACTTTGACTGATGAGTCTCTGGTAATAAATACTTACAAAATGAGTTTAATACAGCATACCTATGGCTCAGCCAATGGCCGATTGATTATTGCAGCTACATAGTGTATGTAGGAATGAAGAGGACTGGAATGTAATTTTCTTTTTAAAACACTAAGAAACAAATCAAATGCCAAGACCAACTGTCCATTTTTGATTTATGAACACTATTGTTATGTTTATTGGTTATGCTGATTTAGATTACTAGTATTCTTCTCAGCAGATGCTATTTGTGCTTGCAAGGGGAAAACTTAACGTAATCTCACCCATGTGCTGTTCATGTATTTTTTGATCCTCACAGTCTGTACATTTGCAGTGTTTTTTTTTTTAATTGATATAATTCAAATATGGATCCTTTTTTTTCTGGACCCAGATCAAATTGTTTTAAGTTCTTATGGGATTATTTCATACAGTGGTTCTTTAGAAAGCCATTGGCTACATTTTTCCCCACAAAACGCCATGCTTTCATATCCTCATTGCTGAACGCCTTCAAACCCTGCCTCACCCCCTGCAGCAAAATCTCTTCATTGACTCTTGCATATAAGTTCCAAAGGAAGCTGTCAAGCAAAGAAAGAGGACAAAATCTTCTTGCTGTTACCCATTACATTCATGGTATGAGACCTTGAGCACCAGAATATGTAACTGAGTGCAGAGGATGCACAACCAAGTGCACAACCTTGAGGAGCAGGGTCTATTGCTGCAGCAGGGGCATTTTTGGGGGGTTGTAGAGCAGTTGCACATCACACAGTGGGAAAATTAGATTTTCATCTGCACTTAGTATTGTCTGAAGGTCCTGGGTTCAGACATCTGCATGACATGTTGGTTTATGTTTATCTTTATGACGTGTGCCTCATGTTACCATCTGTGATGTTCTGTAATACTGTAGCAGAATACATGTGCCCATGCAAGCATTGG
This sequence comes from Eudromia elegans, assembly GCA_003342815.1. NCBI lineage: Eukaryota > Metazoa > Chordata > Aves > Tinamiformes > Tinamidae > Eudromia > Eudromia elegans. The sequence goes on from PTEX01000078.1 coordinate 2,190,037, forward strand.
CATCTGTGGGATGTGGCCTAATTCTTGCTATGTTATCTATTACTGAATAAAAATCATAGAAGAAAACCTGGCTGCTGTAATCAAGAGCTGATGGGGTTTTAAGGACTTCCTTCTTACTAGCTGCAGATTAATAGCTACAGATTTGCCAAGGGTGGGAGCATTTTTCATGAACAGAAAGATAATCACTTTTTAAAAACATGCTGCACCCTCTTATTAAATAGATCTCATGAAACAGATCCAGGCATTTAAGGAAAAAAAAAAAAAAAAAAAGAGCTGCACATCATCAATGAACTTCAATGAGAAATGAAGATCTTCTCACAGTGGAAGGCATTGTGCACTGAGACCAAAAGAAAGATTCTCCACCTATGGAAATCACAGATAAAGGTCAGAGAAGTTACAGGGTTTAGTCGAGGGTAACTAGAGAGTCTGTAGGTAATATCCATTTCATCTGCATTTCATTCTAAGTATAGCCAAGTAAACAGTGGATTCATAGACAGGCAGCAGGATACTGCAGTTAAGAACAATCTTCTGGGCAGTAAGAGTTCGTATTTAAGGCACCAGTTATCAGCTGGTGCCAACATGGTGACTTGTGTTGGTGCAGATTAGTGATTTAATTAATTGCCCTTCCCAGTTTTAAAAAGAATTTCACATAATAAATGTAGGTCTGTGGCAGAAGTGAGGCTCTTAAGTGAAGGCTCTTTAGGAAAGTTGTGAGCCTGAATGAATATAAAGAGTTGATTCCCCTTCTTCTTTGGGGACATCTATATCAGGGAAAAAAGCTACATGGCACATGAAAAACAGCTGTTCTAAATACAGATGTCTTTCTCAAAAAAAAAAAAAAAAAAAAAGTAAAGAAAAAAAAGGAAAATGCAACCTTGAAACCGAATTGGCAACTCTGCATTAGCTAACTGGAATTAAAATAGTAATGAAGACTAGTCATCTAGATCTTTCACTTGAATGGATATATACATAGAAAAAATGTGTGTGTATATATATATACACGCACATATACACATAGAAAAAATCAGTTGTTAGAGACAGTTTACTTCACATATATGGGATGAGCAAGTCTTAAAATTTAAGAGAAGCAGCACGTTGATCATCCACGTTCAGGCAGAGCCAAGGTCCCAGCCTGAAGGCCCAGCTTGAGGCTGACCTTGTACGGCTTGGGGCTATTCTTAGGGAAGTAAACAAGAGTTCTGTTTTTGAAGGACTGTGAGAATCACACAACCAAATTTTCACTTCAGAGTAGACCAAAATGACGTGATCTCTAAGCTGTCCCTACGGAAGGGCAGGGTCATCTCAGACCGCTAGTTCCCAAATCGCACCAACAATGTCGATTATTGCGGGAAGCTGAAGGGATTGTGGCCGTCATGATTTCTGTAAGGGCTGAACCAATTTCTCCAGACAGCTCACCATTCCCAGAGTGTTCTTTTGGAAAGGAAGTGAAAGCTTTGGCCTGACCTATTCCCGCTTGTGTGACTAAGTCTTTAATGCAAGTTCCATCAGTTGTATCATTCTTTACCTCCCTCTGAAGCAGCATCTTTATACTTGAAGTAGCTGCCACATTTTATTCCAAGAGTCACTTCATTTTAGTCCAAGATTAAATGAAAGATATTGGAAAGTAACTGATCCTTTAAAGATTCCTCCAGTAAACGAGGCAGTACACTTGTTAGATCTGTATATTCAGATCTAACAGATATACTCACATATTTGCAATTTCTTCTGCATCTGAAGTATTCAAAAGTGCAAAATTCCTATCTTGCTGTGTGCCAAGCATGATGCTAAGGGAATTAATAGACCAGGTTCTCTGATGCCAGTAGGTTGAAAACATCATTGCCTGATGATTTTAGAATAGTGTAAGGGGAAGAATAGTAGGATCTATAGCCACAGATGAACTAAGCACAAGGAAGTAGTTATATTCTATTAAGATGTTCTGGATAGGCTCCAAAAGGTTTCCCATTCAGATATAGACATGGGAGAGTCCGGAAGCTGGCTAATATTTTCTAAATTTCTAACAAACATTTGATTGAAGATAGAGACGGAATTGAACTCATGAACTCATTAAAACCTAGGTTTCTTTGTGACTGTGTTGCCAGCCAGGACTAAAGTGAATGATGTTTTTGTTTTGCTGTTGCTAGCTCTTGGATATTTCTGTCAAGTGGACCATCCAGGAGCTCTCTCCTCCAAAGTATCTCCACTACGACCCGGGAACATCTCGTGAACTGATGTGTGACCAGTGCCCTCCTGGATCCTACGTAAAGCGGCACTGCACAGCTACCAACCAGACACAGTGCGCCCCTTGTCCGGACCAGTACTATTCCGACGACTGGAACAGCAATGACGAATGCCAGTACTGCAACACCGTTTGCAAGGAATTGCAGTACGTCAAGCAGGAGTGCACGAGCACACAGAACCGCGTCTGCGAGTGCATCGAAGGGAGATACCTCGAGTTAGAGTTTTGCTTGAAGCACACGGCGTGCTCTCCTGGCTTCGGTGTTGCACAGCCAGGTACGTATCTGTTCTCAATAAGCACTGAATTACTCAGAGATCCACGACGCATTGAAGACTTGTGGCATTTACAAGATTAGGAAGCTGGCTTGCCCAGATGAAATTACAGGATGGTAAATTGTAAAGCCAACTGAACCTGTTTCTGGTCCGCATAGTCTGGCCTGTAGCCAAAGGAACATTTCTCAGTGGAATACCCCTGCTCTCACTGTAATACATTACTTAATGGCAGTAGCAAATGTAGCAAATTGCACTCTAATGAGAAACAAGATGGATTGCCCCTTTTAAGGGAACATTATCTGTAATGTAGTATTTGTGTGTGTGAAAAATAATGGTTTTCATTTTGAAATCTGCTGTTTCGAGCAACAGTATATCTTGAAAAACACCCAGGAGCAGCAAGTGCTTTGACACGAAGTGTATAATTATGAGAATATTAATATAGCTCTAGCATTACAGCAATATGTGGTAATAATTAATTATCAATGTCTTAAGTAGAACTCTTAGGGAAATTGTTACTATTATCAAAAAAGCATCCATTTCTTTGTTAAACAACCTAGTTCTATTAATGCCTGGCAGGGATAAAATGAAGTGGTGTTTTTCAGTGGAGTATATTCTTCATTGTAGACAACATAAATTGTTAAACCAGTAATAAGTTCTTCTCTCAAAACAAAATGCATTATTTATCATTTGGAAAATGTCACGGTGCAGCTTAGTTCCAAGATTTAATACAACCTAAAAGAACTGTAAACTATCATTGTGCCAGGGATTGATCACTGCCCAGAGAAGAACGCCAAGGAAGGGGATACAGCAAATGAAGAGGCCTCTCAGACATGAAGCTGTAGGAAGCTAACCTCCAAAGATACAGATTTACTTCCCTAGTAATTGCATATATGCGGTGAAAAACATTAGGGCTAGCCAAAACATTGTAGAGTTTTGCTGAGTATTGAGTCAAGAGTGTTTTCTCTGGTTATGAATACCTCTTTGAAGAACAGCTTTTATTAATGAATAATACAGCTGCAGTAGAATGACACTATTCCCTGACTTACTGATTAATTGAAAACTAACCTGGTGTCACATCTGCTCAGGCCATTTTTAAGCATTTCCATGCAGTTCCACTAGCAGCTGCCACATTTCTGCATTAGAAACCTCACTAACCTAGCTTGTTTTACCCAAGGGCTTAGGTCAATGAAGTCCTATTCTACCTGATCAGCAAGGCAGAAGGGGATAAAACAAAGTGCTCAGAAAGCCCATGTGGGAGATGTACGAAGAAGTATAATTTGACCAAGCAGCCTGCTGCATCCCTGAAAGAATATTGAAATTGACTACAAATTTGGATCTCTCAGTTCAAAATGAGGCAAACTTTGGAAGAAGATAAGTTGTTGAATCATGTAATTTATTGGAAGTTGGTTTCCAAAAGCCCATTAGAATGAAGAGCCTAAACCCAAGCAGACCTCAAACAAGGAATGAAAACATTGTAAAAATGATCGTGTTCCTCTGTGTCAATGTTCAGCTTTTGAGATGAGGCACTGACTTAAGGATTTAATAGGCATGAGCCACATTGTGTTCTCGCTTTCTGCTGTGTGGCTCTATGAAACACAGCCTTTCTACTCGGGAGCAACACAGCCTAAGTGAATAAAACTAAGCTTCCACTGCAGCAGAGGCGGGCCGTGTGGCCCAGTGCATTGTTCAGGGTTTAGAGAACTGGAAGCCTGACTGCAGTTCCCCATTGCCAGTTGCCCACGATCATGCTGGGCAGATGGCTTTTCTCTGGGAGTTCCCATTTGCGAGTGCAAATGAAGGTCTGTCCTTTCCACAGCGGCCAACCCGATGCCTGGCAGAGCTTTTGGACCCATTCGCTTGGGAATCGGCACTGCTGCAAGGCGGCGTTATCTTCCCCATGGCATTTGCTGTTCCCCTCGAGGGAACGGGGGATTCCAGGCAAATTGAAGGGAGTGGCAGAAGGGTGGCCAAGCCGAGCAGATGCAGAAGCAAACTTTATACTCAACCCTGAGAATGCTGATGATTACCCGTTTTATTTCCCTCTTGTACAGAGGAGATTACATGGGAAACCTCTCAAAAAGGAGATCAACCGTTTGCAGGGACTTTCTCCCTTCTTCTCCTTCCTAGCTGCTGCAACACAAGAATAACATGTCTGGAGTAGGGAGAGTTACTAAAACTTCAGCCTTCCCCAAAATGCTCTGTGCTGCTTGTGCGGGTGCAATAGGCAGCCATGTGTTGGTTGCTCTTTTGTATAATCTAGATGCAAAAGCAGCATCTGTTCTACACGAAGACGTAAGGCAGCCCTTCATGCAGCCTTCCACCTTTGCTGCTGCTGCTTGTTGGTGGCTGGAAGCAAACCTTGCTACGTCTTTAGGCAATTTATGGGCTCTCTGATTTTAGATGCACAAAATCTAAAAATGGCTGCTTTGTTTTCACTTATCTACTGAAAGAAATGCTAGATCATGTCTTTAGAAATATTTATTTCACATCTATTAGAAATCTTGAGATTCATAGTCTTGTTTTTCTCTAAGGAAATGCCCAAAATATAAATTTAAAAGCTAACATTAAAATATGTATATACTCCCAAAATACACTAGATGGAGGCATTTTCTTATTCAAATATAATTTCCAACTATAAGAAGAAGAAAAAGGCATGTGATTAAGTCTGTATTTGATAATGCAAAATTAGATATTAGACTTTAGAGACTTGCACAAGTGTTCATTGAATAAAGATGACTTAGGGCGAATATAAAGCATTTACTGGTGCTGTTATTTTCTTGTCACTGGCGGTTACACTATTTGTGTTATTTCAGATGCCATGCTTTCAATTCTTTGACTAAGTCAACCATAAAATATCATTTGGTTGTTGGATCATATGTGTAATTCTGGAGTGCTAACTGTGTGATTATAGTACTCAAGCACTATCTGAATATATGTATGTATATTTAAAAAAATACTATATTGGATATTGTTTGTTTGTTTTTAATAGTTCTTTTCAAACAAAAAAGTTCAAAAATATTGCTTGAATTTTATTTTTCAATTTAATTTCAAACCTGAAAGATGAAAGTACAGTTCAGAGGGTTTTAGCTGTTCTTTAGCTGAATTGTGTCTTGGCTAGAACTAGATAATCCTTTCTAGTAATGTTCTGCACAGATGTTACAGAGTAATATTTAGTATCTTGTGCTAATTAATTGTTTTCCAGGGTATTTACACAGATGAAAGATGAAGGTCAGACATCATATAATGTCTAAATAGACTTAAGTAATTATTAATTTACACAAGCATATGGATGCTGGTAATAAGTATGTATATAAGAGTATTGTTTACTCTTTTACTGCAGAAGGAACATCATTCTCTGAAATTCTCTTTTGGTTTTAGAAAAATAAAGCCTTTTTTTCTTTAATTGTTCTTCCTTCTTACATGAGAAATATGAAAAGCAGAAGTCATCGTAATTATGGGAGGGATATTTTCTTCCATTTTTCTAAGTGGGTGTGTTTTCTTTTGCCATAGGTACCCCTGAGAGTGACACTGTATGTAAGAGGTGTCCAGAAGGATTTTTCTCGAATGAAACATCGTCCAAAGCAGCTTGTCAGAAACACACAAACTGTAGTGCACTAGGCTTGAAAACAGCGCTGAAGGGAAATGCAGTTCGGGACAACGTGTGCCAGGAAAACACAGATACATCATCTCAAAAATGTGGCATAGGTACGTATTGTGGGAAAGAAGAATGTCCTGAACACATACCTTTGATTATTGTTAAAATAAAAGTATCAGCATTTATGATAAAAGCATCTAGGTCATCAGTCATTTACCTGCGACAGTGATGGACATAGTAGAAATTTAATTATTGTAGCTCAGAGTGAATGGAACTGAAGCATGGAGGGCAACTGTGAAGACTACTCTTTAATTTTAATGTTTTTAAAAAATTTTTCATTTTTACTATTTTTATTCAGAGATAAGCAGTATAACCAAGAGAAAAACGTAAAAGATGTATTCTTTTTCTCTTTTTTATTCTAGACGTAACCCTGTGTGAGGAGGCTTTGTTTAGGTTTGCTGTTCCTAATCAGCTCACACCCAACTGGCTGAACATCCTCGCAGACAGTTTGCCTGGCACAAAAGTTAGCCACGAAAACATAGAGCGGATTAAGCAGAGGCACAGCTCTCAAGAACAAACCTTCCAACTTTTGAAATTGTGGAAGCAGCAAAACAAGGAACAAGATAATGTCAAGAAGATTATCCAAGGTACCTTATACTGGTAGTATATATATTTGAAACAACCTTCTAAATGGCATTTTACACACTGTTTGGAGTCAGATTCCTCCTGAGGATGGGGTCTGCCCTTGGCTAAGGAGTGTTGGAGCAGGAGCACCGATGCTGAAGGCAGCTGTAGGGGTGTAGTTAGGAACAGGATTCAGCTTTTTACACTCAGGTTCTGCCCAGCCCTGCCACACATGGTCCCCCTGGGGAGTCTAGTTGTTGTAGCCTAGATCCCCTTTGGGGCCTGTACCGCCTACAAAAACATTTCCCACAGCTGCATCTGAGCAACAACTGTTGAGGTCAGAGGGAGCAGGATACATACAACTGAGAGTCCAATTTGTTTTCAAATAAAATGCTACCAATGCTGATTGACAGCTCAGACTGAGACATCTATTTGCAGAATGGGGGCAGCAAGGGAATAAGGGATGTAACTGAAGTGCTTTCCCTTCTTTTTGCCTTCTGGTAGCTATTTGTCATGCAAGTTCATGACTTTGTGCTGAATCTGCCAATTCCGGTGGCAAAGGCGAAACAGTGCTGCAGTGTTAGCACTGAGATGCTTATGAAGGTCAGGCTACTTATTTTCATGTAAGCCACCATCAACAACCACCAGATTTTAGTGACCTTTTCTCTACAAGGAATAGATTAGAAAAATGCTGCTGTTTTCCCTCCACCTTTTGAATATGTATAGTTGTGTCAGATTGCAGTGTCTAAAACGCTTCAAAACCCAAAATGACAGTGCCTGTTTTAGCAAAGCTTGTCCAGACATTTCCAAACCAAGAAGAGTCAATATTCGCTAGTAATTTCATGTTGCTTTGGACTGTTGTATTGGACTGTTTGTATTTGCAAAGTTAGTTATAATCTTAAGTGCTTTTCAAGACTGACTTTTTTTTCAGACCACCATAAAGCTGCCATGCATTGTACTTACAGCTCTTCTTTTTGATTTGTATAGATATCGACCTTTGTGAGAATAGTGTCTTAAAACATATTGGGCGCCCAAATCTCACCTTCGAACATCTCAACACACTGATGGCGAGTTTGCCAGGCAAGAAAGTGGGAAAAGAAGATATTGAGCGCACGATGAAACTATGTCAACCTACCGAACAAATTCTGAAGCTGCTCAATCTGTGGAGGATAAAGAATGGAGACCAAGACACCATTAAAGGTTTAATGTATGGACTGAAGCACTTGAAAACATACCACTTTCCAAAAACAACCATCCAAAGTTTGAAGAAGGTGATAAAGTTTCTTCACAGGTTTACAATGTACAGATTATACCAAAAACTGTTTTTAGAAATGATAGGGAACCAAGTTAAATCAGTGAAAGTCAGATGTGTTTAATTCAAGATACTTTGCATTCTCCACTGACTATTTTACCCTAATTACTGCTAGCAGTAATTAAACTGGAACATTGTTTCCTTACATTATGTCTTACTATTTATAGAAATGCCTGACTGGAATAGCTCTAAGTCTTTTGCAGTGTTCTTGGAGGTTTTTTTATAAAATCACTTTGTAAAAGCTATTAACCTGTTGGTAACACTAAGAGCCTGATTCTGCATTTTGCACATTTGTAATTGAAAAGCCCCACTACAGTCACTAGATGAGAAAAGAATGTTGGACCAGGCTCTAATACAGTATTTGCTATTTATATTCTTTAAGGTATAAACATTTTTGGTGTATATATTTATTAAGTTAAATGGAAATTGTATGAGTCTGAATTTTAGGAAGAGAAATGAAAAGCACACTGTATATATTCTAGTTAAACAAAATGATATCATATATTTTTCTGGCAAAATGTTGTAGCATGCCCTAAACGTTCTTAATTTCTTTACATTGTATATTTGAAAAGTATAATTGCTTAGTTTTATCTGTATAAGTTGTGGTATCTTTCAGTAGAGATGTTTTAATTTATCCAATGATTTTAACTCAACAAATACGGTGAAAATATAGCTTAAATGACCTGAATATTTAAATATTCTGTGAGAAAGTGAATGTACCATATTTAAGAAGCTGAATTTTTACATAGAATTTCATAATCTTATTTTATAAAACAATTAAATGTTTCAATCTACTTTTCGACTGACATTTTACTCAACTCTGAAATGGGCAGGAATTACAAAAGCAAACTGCATGGATTTTGCTGCTTATCTCAGACTTGGCTGTCTACTACCCCCTGCCTGGTCTCGTAGCTAATACACGAGCCATGTCAGTATTGACCAACACTGGATTGTCATGGTCCTGTGCACGTGTCTAAGTAAGAATATAAGTGTGAATGATTCTAGCGGATGGGGCATAGCCAGATGTGCTGCAACCAGCTACGACTCCATAGATACATCTGGCCCAGTGTCAGTCCTGGCCTGGTGTCATTCTTGGAGAGCTCGCAACCTTTGCCCTAACCACAGCTTGTAATTTCATGGAGGAAAGATGATGCACTGGCCTCGCTGGCTTGGAATGCCTCATATATTGCCACTGTGTTTAAAGGAAGGGAGCACAGAGAGGTCACACTGAAAAAAAATCACTATCCACTGCCCTCAGCTGCAGAATTGGGCATCTATAGAGAGATGGGCCCAAAAGAAGGGGGAAAAGAGTGTTAGACATGTCGGGCCCGATTGCGTAAGGTCAAACAATGAGAAGAGTCACTGATCATTCACACCACAAGCCAAGGCCCCGGCTGGGAGGCTGCAACTCTTGGGATTTTTTTTACTTTTTTTCTTTAAACTACCAATACAGATCAGGGTGTTCAATATATTTTTTTTCCCTCTGGAGAAGGCAAAAAGTAACCTGCATTTAACTTTCTATGACAACTATTCCTGTATTACAAATAAGAGGATCTTAAGCAAAGATGAGAAAGATTCCTGTAAGGTTTGATAGGTTTGGAAATAAACATCAAAAGCAAAGTCTTTGCAGAGAGTACAAACAGGACATACTGCTTTAAAGGCTTGGTTTAAATTTTCCCTAGAATCTCACATCACTTTTTTCATCAAAGTGCAAGCGCGCAGGACTACACTCCCTTTTATATTTTGCATGCTATAAATTAGAATCCATTTATCAGTGTAGCTCTAAAAAAATGATGCTGAACACATAAAAAACCTTCTTTCATGTTGATTCATGTTAAATCATTTGCATACTTTCACAACAAAAATTGGCTTAAAGCACAGTTAAAGAGTTTAAAGGGTGATGACACAAGAGTCATAAATGTGGAAGGCAAAACTCAGATCTTTACGTGATGCTGCTAGGGGTGGAAGTTTGGGATGTTGTACAAAATTAGAATAATCATCTTCCTGGCAGCAGTAGGAAGAGGAATCCCATACACCTCTTATAAACATTTTCATCCTAATCCTTTCTAAATGAGGCCCCTTAAATACAACTCTTTAGCAATTGGGAGTACTAGCATCAAATAGCAATATGGTTAAAAAACATGTAAATGGCATCAGTTTAAAAGAGTTAATTGGATAGTGGAAAGCAGAGCTGCTTTTTGCTTATTACTCCATAGTGCTTTCACCTTTTTAATGAGTATATTTTTACTTCCATATTGCAACTACAAGCAACTTGCATTGTAGGTAACATTGAAAGCATCTGTGGTTCTTCAGGAGGGACCGTACTGAAGAGGATGGTCAGAGGCCAAGTAGGTGTGCTATAGCACCTGTATTAATCTGCTCTACTCATTTTCTCTGAAAATTTAGCATTAAGCTATTTTTTAAAAGACAGGGTGGCTTTTTCTTCCCAACGCTACAGCTGTTTAATGAATTGCACCTTTCAAAGATGATTCAGCCATCTGGGCTGACACTTCTCAGTCGGTTTATGCCCGATATATCACCCGAGCTGCGCTTGGCTGGAAGGACCCAGGCATGCCACGGCGCGCGCGCAGTGCCGGAGCTGTGCTCCTTCCCCAAAGAGCCTGCAGCCCAAAATAGCCAAGACAAACAAAAGCAAGACCCAGGATAATGAGGGAGAGGTGAGGCAAACAGAAAGTGGGAGGATTGCTTGGAAAAAAAATAAAAATAAAATAAAAAATGCGGGCTTGTTTGTTTTCTAAGGAAAGCCGGCAGGAGGGAGCGGGCGTGGGAGAGGGCCCTGCTCTGGGGAGGTGCCCCACGGGACACCCAGGCCAAGGTACAAGGCCAGTCTGGGGATAAGCTCCAGGAGAGGCCGCTGCTCCCGCAGCCTGCGGGCTATGGGCGGGAGGCTGGCCAGCCTCACGGACAAGGGAGGAGAAGCCAGTTGGCTGCCTTGGGATGGGGTGATGGCTTCAGCATGGGCTTCTCCCCTGAGGACTTCTGGCACCAAACAGCAGTGACGGGGCCACTGAAGCCCTCGACCTTCTGCAGAGGAGCACACTGTGGTTCTGGAGACGCAGACCTGAGGCTCTGCCTGGATAAGCAGCCGTGTCTGCTCCTGCTCCTCATGCTCCTGCTCCTTGTGTTGCCCTGGTGCTGCTCCTCCCTTGCCTCTCGCTTTCCTGTTCTCCTCCTAGGTCTTGGCCCTCATCCCTTCCCTGCTTGTGGGATCCTCCCTGCCATGTTCCTGAGAGTGTCTCCCCAGCATGCCACCTCCTCCTGCCCTTACGTGGCATCTCTGTGCTGCACTCTCTCATCCCAGGGTCCTCCCTGATCCTGCCTGGTGATGCCCCCACCGCTCTAGCTGTTGATGGCTGTCCCTGTGTGGGGAGGTTGAGCTGGATCTCCTGCCCACCACAGAGAAGAACAGCCTCTTCCCACCAGCCCCATATGTGTGTCCCTCATTGCCACCAAAACTCCAGGCCATGGGGATGTCTCCAAGATGGGTAAAGCCAGAACAAGGGCAAGCAACTGAGATTGGTGGTGCCCCTGTGGCCATGGGGCCTTGAGTCAGGGTTTTCTGCAGGACACCTGAGGCCTCTTGGTCACCCAGGCCAGGTGAAGCCTCCCCAAGTTGGGGTGGCCAAGGTCTTGCTGCCCGGTCGCTCCCCATGGTGTTGGTGGGGCTCTGCCCAGCTCACAGGAGCACCTGGTGCTCCAGGTGTCATCCGTGCAGGAGGACTTAACAGCCTGCAGTTATCAAAATGGATACCTTAGCTATCATGGATTCAAAGCAGGACCTTAGGATTTTCAAGTTTTCTACAGTCCCAATCTGTTGTTCTCTTTCCATGCATACTTGTCCCTAGAGAGTCAGCGTCTTGGCAGACACCTTGGAGTAGGAGCGAAATTAAGAACCTCAGTATCTAGTTTCTTTAATCTTCTCTCTTCTGTTGTACAGTTCACTGGATGAGATAGATTCCCGGTCCCTGATGGACTTGCTGGTGCTGACATAGTAAAATTACTGATCAATATTACATTCTGCTGCAGATCAACTGAGACCCTTAACGGCCCCACCCTGCACGACCCCGTGCAGTCACTGCCACCTCTGTGGCAGAGGTAACTGCTCTTTGAAGCGTGTGACTTCGGAGCCTTAATGTAATGGAAGCTCAGAAATAAATAAATGCTTGTTTGTTTCACCTTATCAAAAACAAGTAAATTTGGGGAAAATGTGTGTGGCAGTTACCCATCCTCCAAAATATTATTTGAAATAATATCCTCCAATTTATTTGAAATAATGTGTGAGAGCGAAATAATTTGGGAGGAAATAATGGAAAGAAGAGTTATTCTTATTTTTTTGTTCCTTTATCTTACCTGGATGGTTGAGCCAATATTGGCAACAAGCTGAGCAGCAAGGAGAATAAAATATCTACAAAGCCAACACCGCTATCGCAACAGGTTCATAATTGTATTGAATTTCATAATCTTATTTTTATATTAGAATTTTAGGCTGAACAAAGCTTGAGAGAAAGCAAAACAGGTGATTGCAACACAAAAGTTTATTCCACTTATCATCCTCATGTCTTTTATTTATGGTAAGTTTGCGTAGGATTTTTCTGTTTGTTTTTTCACATTTAAAAAAAGTTCTTTCATTCTAACAGGGTATTTTTTTAAAATCATCCTGACCTTTAGTACTTAGCAGGTTATTTAAAAGGAACCACATGAAAGATTGTGGCTTTGGCAATATTTCATATATGAGGACAGGGCGTGGTTCAATAGCTGTGAATACAGAATGTTCTAGAAAATATTTTCTTCTCTTTTTTTTTTCTTAATCTAAGAAAGAAAGTCATCATTCACTTCTAAATATATAAACTTACCAGCAACTAGGACATATATCACTCTGGATGTGCAAAATTTTGTCAGCATGCAAAACATGAATTTATTTCTATTTATAGTATTGATGTATTGTGCCTCAGCTGTTTCTATTGTGCCTTAGCTGGGTCTATGACACTTAAGATGAGCGAAATGATAGATTCTAAGGGATGATTATATCCACCTAATGCAGTGGAAACTCAATGTCAGTAAAAAATGGGTCAGATCCATGTTTTCCTTTAAAGAGGAGAGACAGAAGTCAAAGATCAAGCTGTGTTCCTCATGCCTTGCAGGAGCCTGGTCAGAGGAAGGAAAGCTGATATTTTGGGGAAATGTGACCAACCCAAGAGATGGGTGAGTGCTTGAGGAAGCATTTTATAATTGTAACAAAATAATCTGTGGAGTGGCTGTCAGGCAGGTGAGGTGACGTGGGTTTGGAAGCTGGACCAGGGATGCAAGGAATGGGCTGTCACTGCTGTTGAAGTGTTCTGAACATCAGAGAAGGTCAACACGTAAACCTCAGAAGAACCATAGAGGTAAAATATACTTTTTGCCTTAAAATCAGGCTCTCTTGAAATAATCACTGAACCTGGGATACTGACAGTAAATATTGCTTCTCTGGAAGAAAGAGATTTCTCAGACAACTAATGACCAAGACCTAATTTTAGGCTGACAGGACATGCCTCTGGATAAGCAGTGGTGACACTCAAGCTGCAATATGTCCAGCTATGGAGCAGTAATCACAGAGACTTTCCCAGGCTCTGTACACAGCCAGGGATCACTCACGAATACAAATGCCCAGACTTGCTGGGAGACTTGCTGTAAGTGGGCAAGACCCCGGTCTGTCCCTGCACAACCCTATCACTGGGATCCCTGTGACACCTGGACTTGCAGCTTGGTGATGGTTTGATGAAGCATCCAAGCAATCCCTTTGGGAACAGGAATTACCTTCCTTTCCTGCCATATCCAATGCTGCTAGTAACCATTTCCAAATGCCAAAATTTCTCATGTGGGAAGGAAGCTGCTGGGGTTAATTGTCTCCCTCCTTCCTTGGTTGTGGTGTGGGCTGGGGACAGAGTAGGGTGCACCAACTTCCTTCCTGCTGCTGAACAGGGCCACCCCAGGAACCCTGTTTGCATTAAGTGGGTACAGAAATAAGGGCATACCCGGCATGGGGAGCCAGGACCTGTCATACTCTTGGCCTTTGAGGAGAGTGTGTGTGGCATGGGTATGCTCCCTCCCCATCCGAACAGCGGGGTCCCTTCAGTCCCAGGAACTCAGGGCTGTTTGGCCAGCACAGAGTGAGCCAAAATGGCCTCCCTTGGTGAAGATGGACGCATGGGAAGATGTACACCTGCTGGAGATGCCCTGTGCCTCCTGGAGACTTGCTTGTCCCTATGGCTCCAGTGAAAGGTGACAGCAATGGCATATGCACAGCTGGACCAGTGTCACAGGAGACATTGGAAGAAGTTTGTGGCCCTGATTTCCCTGGAATTTTGTATCTGTGTAAATCTAGAGTGACTGCAGAACTCGATGGCCATTAGGTCTGTTGAAAATTAATAAAAATTACAATAAAAAAGCAAAATCCAGAAATAAACTTATTCCAGAGACCCCGGGGAGCCACCAGTTCTTCAGAAGCAAGAAAAATATGGATTCATTTAGCAGGCAGAGGAGACAATGAGTTCAGTAGCTAACTTGGTACACCTAATGTGATCATAAACTTGAAACTGTCCCACATAATCCATTTCCAGTAATGATACTTCAACATACAATATATCCTGCTCCAGGGCATCTGTGGAGTTTCATTAACTCACAGGAGGTCCTATATGACTAATTTAAGATTTTGGAGCAGGGAACATTGATGTTTTACATGGCTACAAAAATCTGGAAGGATTGAAAGACCTAACACTTTGCTCTTTGTTCTTTCAAATGTAAAGGAAAAAAATTTTATACATAAAAACCACAGAATAACTCCAGAAAGTTCTTAGAAAAAACTAATCTCTTCCTGCAAAAATGTGGAAAGCTGGCACATCAAACCATACCAGCCTAACAGGCAGGGAGTTTGTCTCATGGATTAAGCAAGGAGTATTGGACGAGGTCTGTAATGAGGACTGAGGTTTAAATGTAGGACTTCTGCCTGAGGAAGCACCAAAAAGCTTCTGTTCATTGTTGTAAGTTCACACTCAGAATCAGCTGCCTTTAATTTAGTGATCTCTTCAGTTACACAAACAGCAATATATTTCTGTGTGCACAAAGAGAAGCATTTCAAGGAGCAGCTGTTCAGTGGGAAACACACAGTTCTGGTCCCCTTGCTTAGTCCTCGCTCCTTTACAATCATTCTGATGACATGTCCATTGAGTCCTATCTATCACTGTTTCTGCTTTCCCGCTATAGACCGTTTATTGATGTAATTTCTCCATCCTCTCTGGTAGTGTAAATGGCTCTGCAGTTATGCTGCATTTGACCTTTTTCCCCTTCAGCCTTGCCATCATCCCCCTGTCACCATGCAGAAAGTCTGCAGCACACCGATTGGTGCTGCAAGAAGCAACATCGGCTCTGTCAGGGAGCTCCTTGTTCAGTTGCAAGTCATCACACTTAAATAACCGAACATATTCGATTTACTTTGGCAATGAAAAGGCTCCATCAGTGGCTCATGATGGGTGGATAAGCTTCATGCTATTGCTTTGTGCTACTCTGTGTTTACAAGTTGCTGTGAATTTGCAGAAATTGCACCTATTCCCACACAAATCTCCCTTCTTGCTCTGACACCTCTGTAAGAGGGTGGTTACTGCAATATCCCACAATGTAATTCTAAAGGGTATAGGACAAACTAGAACACCCACAGAATACAGGCTAAAAAGAATCTGACAAGCAGAAAACCTGGGTTATATGAAGGGTAATGACTAGTAAGACCAGTGAGCTAGGAAAATGCAATCCTAAGAAGAATCGTCATTGCTCCCACGGTACAGATATTATAAGACATATGCTGCAGTTCTGCTGGAGCAACAATAAATCTAACACAAAAAGGGTCAGTCCTGTTGCTTGGTGAAAATCCTACAGCTAAAATCCTTACAGGCTCATTCAGCATGGAAAATACTTAATCAGCTCTTTCCTGGGTTTGCTTTAAGCCTCAGAGACACCACTCCCAGGGAAATTTTAATGGTAGCAATAAACATATACTTCCGAAGTTGGCAGCTTGAACTGTATATTAAAATAAGTACAGTTTTAATAACAATAATAAGAAGGATTCCCACAATTCTTTAATAGACACCTGTGTTCCTCTTTTGTAGGAGAACACCGGTTTTAAAACTGATCCCCGGAGATATTCACTTGTACTCCAAAGGAAGTTAATGTTCAATAGGCTGAATTCAGAAATGCCTGGAGGGAGCCTCTTGTCAGCACTGGAGGGAGGCTTGGAGTAATTTCCCTACCTCCTGTGCAGTTTACTACCTTGTTGGTAAGTTATCCTTGCTGGAGATAATGGGTCCTTGGCCGTCATCTACATAATGCTCAGCAGTGTTTTTTCATGTTCCGAATGTAAGGTGTTTTCCAAAAAAATTCCCACTGGGGCATAACAAGCTGGCAATGTCTGCCTGAAAAATCCCAAGTATTGAATCTTCTGGGAAAGGATGCTGACTCACTGATACTGATAGCTCAATATACAGCACCAATAGAAAGAAGTAGGAGAGTTGTTTTTTTCACACGGGAAGAAGCAAAAAAAGATATGGGAAATCAAGGGGAAGGTCTGAGGAAAGAATAACTTTATGTTTTAAAGACACAGTGCACAAAGGATGAGTTTAGACTCATTTGTGATGTAGGTGTTCAGCAGATCTGCATGAAAGTGTCCAATACAGGCTCTCAAGAACACAAGCTCAATAGTGACTCTTAAGTTGTGGAGCGTATAGCTCTGTCCTTGTCCTACACCTTGAACTAAATCTTCCTCTGTCCTCTCCCCACCCAGATTAGAAAACCAAGCAGTCCTCCTTTCCAGCAGTGAAATCTGAAATGGATGAGAAAACACTTTTTTGCAGTGGATGTTCTAGGCCCTCTGTGGGAGGACCTCTGGTTTATGGTGCAGTGTCACTCGTGGTATCAGTGGAACTGCTCGCTAACTACACTGACTAAAGTAGAACACAAACCACAATTTTTAAACCACCAATGTCAAGCAAAAAAAAAAAAAAGGCAGTTTTATCTATTAAATAAATATCTTTTTTATTACAATTGAAGGTTCACATCCAGAATTCTTTGCATAGCCAAAGCTTAAATACTTCTGTAAGATGTGCAAATGCTCTAAAGAATAGACCACTCCATAAAACAGAATTTGCCACAGGCAGTTCTTACCACTGCCAGGATAGGTACTTATTGCTACTAAAGGAAATGCTTTTCCTATGACAGCTACAGCCTTCAGACGGATAGTTATAATGAAAAATGCTATTTCAATGTTTATTTGGAGTAAGAAAACCTCCTTGCTTCTGGAAAGATGGGCCGATGTGAAAGGAATCCAATTCAGTTTTACTTCAGCTATACTGCACAGGATTACCCACACAGCAGCCACAGCCACTGGGAGCCAGCCCAGCCATTCGGCATCCTGTCTCGGAGCCATTTTAATCCCTTGAGTCTAACGCAGAGCAATAACAGAGAAATTCCTGTGGAAGCTCAGATTGCAGATCCACCGGCTCTTCACTTATCATTCCCAGACAAGCATGTGCTGGTTGCACTCAAGGGGAATTCTGAACCCACGGAGACAGGCACCTGATTGCCCAAAGACTTTCTGGGCTGTGCTAATGTCTGGTTTCAGTCTAGTCTCTGCAGACCTTTTTTTTTTCCCCTCTGTATTTGTTTTAGTTCCTCTTCTCTTTGTGAATTTCCCTGTAAATAAGAATTTAATCTCTCAGTGGAAGTCTGATTCTAATCTTGTGTGGGCTGGTGTTGCAGGCTCCGATAACTTAGTCTGGAGTTTTGTTTCATTTATTAAGGGTGTAGGGGAATGATGGGGCTCCACAACTTACCCTAATCTCTTTCTTCACACTCCTGGAGCTCCATCAGTGGTAAGGAGCCGCAGACAACACAAAAAACAGAGGCAGATGAGCTACCTGCTTCCCGGGGGTACATTTTCTTCAAAACCCGCCTGGACACCACCCTGTGCCACATGCTCTAGGGGACCCTGCGTGTGCAGGGGGGTTGGACTAGATGACCTCTACAGGTCCCTTCCAACCCTAGCCATTCTATGATTCTATGATTCTATGATTTTTAGCTAGAGGAGACAGCAGCAGGGGTTACCACTGGGAGCAGCGATCTGGCAACTCCTTTGCAGAAGCTTATTCACTGCTGGAAGCAAGTAGGGAACTCCAGGGAAATAAGTAGGATCTGCTTGCTTATGGCAAGAGTAGGAAAATCTCAGATTAAGTCATTATTTCTTAAGAAATAATAATTATTATTATTAAGAAAGAGCCATAGCCAAGTGTTGAAGTGCTTACCTTCAAATGAGTTCAAAGACAGACATACTTTTTTGCTTCTTTTTCACTAGAATTATGCTTTTTCTTTTTTTTCAGGCAGAAATTATCTGATTCATATTCAACCAACAGTGGATATGGCTTTTATTTAACGTTGTATAACACTGTCTGTTACTCAAAAGTGTATCTCTTTTCTATCTCTACAAAAGAGTATTTGTCACTTCTGTGGAAATTCTGGAAAGCACGTTCACTGAGGAAATCAGTTTTTCAACTTTCACTGGAAGGGTCTTTTCTTAAACCTGTCCAACTTCTGGCTTAGCAGTCTATGTGCATTCATACAGCCCTCAACAAGAACAACAACAAAAAAGGGTATTTACACTTGGGAACCATAACCTGTGTGTCCTTCTTCATTTGGCTCAGGAATGGGTAGTGAGGAGTGATGTAATAGGACTGCAGATGAGTCAACATATTAAGAACTGCTGAAGCCAGACCCATATCCTGGATTTGAGCCATCTTTTTATTCCGGTGAGACTGTGAGCTGAGCATTCAGCTCTACCCTGGTGTCTATGACCAAGTGCAGCAAAGCCTCTTCCTTCTCCCACCGCCTTTCAGCAAGGAGAAGGTTTGAGCAAACTCCTGACTTCTACTCGGAAGCCTCTTTCGGGCTCCTAGGCAGCCAGGGACGTGAGATGTTTGTCTCTGGCAGGCAGTTTATTTAGTGCCCACGCTGAGTGGCAGCTCCATGACATAACTCACACTGCTAAATAAGTTTCTGTTATGAAACTGTTGAGAAGAAAAGGAGGTCTGAGGAACCCAGGGTAGGGTAGGGCTGCTGAAAGACTGATCTAGAAGAAGTAGGCAACAGTGAAGGAAAGGCCAGGATAAAATAAAATAAAATACAATATAAATGAAGAGGCAATATAGTTTTTTGTTCTGTGACCAGCTCTCGCAAGGATTATTGGATCTCTGTTAGAGACTCTCTATTTCCCATGTTTGGTTTTATGTTGGTCAGTGCTCCACATGATTGCAGGTGACGGCAATTGGTCCCTGACAAGAAAAACTGCGAAGAAAGCAAACCGAGACGTACAGGAAAGGTCAACAACAATAAAAACAGAAGCAAGAAAGCAGCAAGTTTTGACTTCTTTTACAAGAAACACACAAGACAACATTGGCTTTACACCTGCTTACTTACAGATGGCAGTCCTGGTCTTCTGAAGCTTTAATATCCACTTAGGAAATCAGAGGAGCGATGTATTGCCCGAGAGGGTGTTGAAAATCAGGGATCATCCTTTGTTCACAGCATAGATTATTATGATAGCTAGACCCTTCACAACAGCAAGTGTCAGACAGACTATTCCAATGCCATTACGTATACCCACGCTGTGAAACCTGATGGACGTTGCCCAGAAGGCCACACATGGGAGGAGGTCAGTGGCCCATATGGCCTGGCATGGTCTCCAGAGAGACATCCTCCATCTTGCTGTAGGAGCTAGAACACAACATGGTGTTGAAGCTGTCTGGACTCCGTTTTTTCTCTGTTTGGGAATTGATCTCCCTTCCCCAGGAGAATCACTCGCTTTTAAAGTCTGTGCTTGAAGCAAAAATTCACTGGTAACACCTGTAACAAAGTGGGCTTGAAAATAGAAGGTGTACATGCATGCTTAGGTCAGAAGTGCTTTTGCCTCAGCTGATAATTATTCTGTATTTTTAGCACCAGGTTGGGCAAATCTTTCTATTTTCTCTGTTGGACCAAAAAAAAAAATCCTTCCTGTTACACACCCAGACCTCAGAGTGATTGTTATTCTGACGGCACTGTCTGTGTCGTTAGCAGCAAAAGCTGCTCAAAAGAAAAGGGGAAAATATAGCTTGGCTTTATTTTAAGCATTTTGCTTTTGTACTAATGTGAAATTTCAGCTCGGAGTGAACTCTAAACTTTGCAGTCAGTAATTCAATTGTAATGTAGATCTAATACAGTCTACGTGCAAACCAATGCTCAGAAACGTTCACTTGAAGAGGAGCTATAGATGCATGCTGAATTATATTACTGTTAATCTTGTTTTTTTACAAAATATTCCTCAAATTTACAGTTTCTGTAGGCATATTTTCCAACAAATCCCTCAAATAAAACATGCTTAAGTAATTGATTTTAAACTACTTTCATGTTTTCTTCATTTCACTAAGATAAAATAGTGATAAAAATGGATTAAGAATGAAATAATTCTTCATAAAAGCCTCATTCCCAGACAGCAGAAGCTTCCAGAGATTTAAGATGAAGGGATTCTACCTCATTAGGAGGCTAAGTCTTGTCAATCTGTTTACATGGAGAACAAATGAAATACAAGAATTAAGATGGGTTAAGAAATCAAGTGTAACAGTTATTTAAAATGTTACAGAAAGCACCGCTGTGGAACTTTTGTTCAAATTGCTGTTCATTGAGATGTGGCAAATCCTGTAATCTGGCAAAAAGAACACACAGACCAGATGCTCTTTTTGCTTTTAGGCATTTCTCCTGTGTAACAGGCCGTGCTAAGTGCGACCTTGACCAGATTGAAGCACCTTCCAAAGGCCAAGAGAGAGTGACGTGCTTCATGCCAGCTCTTCGATCGGCTGGATGGGTGAGCTTGGAGCTCTGTCCTATACTGTGAACAGGCTGAGATGTTTGAAGAGATTCATATCAGTTCCTCTTTACCCTTCTGCATATTCGTTGTTTCTCCTTTTCTTGTCGGCTCCTTTTATGAGTTATATTTAATAACACCCTTGGATGGTTTATAAAAACATGCTGTTTTAATGTTTCTTTAACAAAACACAAATTCCCATCAGACATAATTTTATAGTCTTATTACTCACACAAATGTTGAATTCCCCTCTTTATTCCTATTGACTTTGGCTTTAGTGAAATCCTGTGGCTGTGAATTAGTGCTTCTGCATAATGTAAAATCATTTCCTTTTGGTAAGATTTACACTGCACTGTTTTAAATATGATTGAATATCTCCTTGTTCTTGCAAGAAAGTAAATAAGGTGTCCTCTACCTAACTGTCCTTTCTTATTTGTTTCCAAATTAAACAGTTCCTTGATTATTTGCTGGAGTGTTTTGCACAGCCTGGTGAAGGGCACTTGCAGATTAGAGCGGTGAAGTAGGGCGAGAAAAGGAAAATGGACTGAGGAAAACTGTCTCCTGCTGATGCCACTCCACTCATGTATGGAGCAGAAGGGCAGGGGTCGTTCCTTCAAACTCTCCTTCCTACAGAAATCCTTATTTACTGACATGGCCTTAAGTTTCCTCCAGTGCATGGATATCCCTCAACATGAGCAGTACGTAGTCTGTCTGGTGAGGGGGCTCCAGAAGAGGGCAAATCAGAAAATTGGGTGAGAAATCAAACTAAAAAACTGGATCGAGGATAAGGAGAAATATCTGCTGTCTGTTTGGTACAGGAGGATTTGAGGACCTCAGCACACAACAGTTGTAAATGGACTCCTAGCATGTAAGAGTGGGAAGAGACCAACACTGTATGTGATCTCTGCCATCAAAAGTAGGCATGAAGGGTGACTTCTCACCCTGCCTGCTCATTTGCCCACAATGCTCTTAGCTCTGTGTGTTATGAGTGCTATATCTGCATTTTCCTTTCTTTTTTAAATATTTTTTTTCCTGAGGTACTGGACACTACTTCACTGTTGACTCAAGTAAACTGCACTTCAACTGCATGTCTACAAGTACAAGGCAGTGTGGAATTTTCCATTCTGTTAGACAGTGTGTTTTATCAAAACCAGCTCATTTTGTGGGAGCATAAGCAACAGCTTTCCCAGGAAGAGTTACACGGTGCCCAACTGGAATTTCCACACAAAACAAGCTGTTCATTCACTGCAAAGATAGAAGGACATTAAAAACATTCGAGTATCCCCTATATTCCTGAATTAGCTGACCTTCACAGGAAGGACTAGCATGCAGAATAACCCCTGAGCTGCACTAAGTGGTAGTACTAACACATCTCAACAACATCAATGCCACCCTTCTCAATATTCCTTGACAGTGCAACTGTTCCTTACCACTTTGGGCTTTGATGTATTATCTATGCAAGATCAGAATCCCAGTCAGTAATGAAATTGAAGCTACAGTTTAAATTATCCCATGTCTAAGAAGGCTAGACTTTGGAAGTAAAGCATGTTGAGAGATAAGAGCTAGATATATTTGTGCTGACAAAGCTTTTATGTCAGCCTTGAAATTACTAACATTGTTGATTTAGTTAGGAAGTCTTTAAATAGTATGTTTCACAGAAAACTAATTTAAATTTAATTGAACTAAATGGCATAGATGCTAATTAGTAGTGATGTTCATTTTGTTTCTATTGAGATACTCTCAAGAAAGGTAGCACAGCTTAATTTTTTGTGCCTGTCTCAGTCTCAGGTTGTTTTTGTCTACATATTTCTCAGTCCCTCATGAAAGATAATTTAGAGCTTTCTAACAAATGAACCATCCAGAGGACATAATGCTACTTTTACCACTTCTACCACTTCTGTATGTAAAGTACATGTTGTCAAAACTCCACATGCCTGCATAGTAACATACAGAGGTTATTGCTGAGCCCTGTGAAAAAAATAGAAGTCTGTTTTTCTATTTTTTCTTCACACGCAAGTGAAAATCCGTCTAGTCATCAGACCAAAGTTTTCCTTTAATTTCAAGGGTATCATTCTCTATTGCCTCCTTCATTTTGTCCACTATGTCCTTATAACATCCATGCTTGAACATTCAGAGAAACAAATGTGTCTTGTACCCTGTGATTAAGCTGGAGATAGACATTGTTTCTTGAGAAGATGCAAAACAATGGCTTGGAGTTTTCTGCAATTTCCTGCTTTCACTTGTTTGTATCATCCTCCCTTTGTAACTTCTGGTTATCTATTCCACTTTGTCTGACACTGATGGAGAACAGAGCTGTTGCAACAAGAAAACCATTCTCTGTGCTGCTGACAACCCTGTCACATCCTCAGATCTGGATTATTTCATCTAATGCTCTCTCTTTGTCTCCCCATATGGAGCCTATTTCAAGAAAACAAACATGCCAACATCTTCTCTTTGAGAAGATACAGAAAGTGCATATATGAACTCTTAGACCATACTGGAATTACCAGATGCTCCTGGAACTGCAGGACACTTCCCCGCATGCTGGCTCCCATCACTGTGAGATACTGAGCTGAAGAGCAATCTAACCTGCATGTTACAACTCTTATGGAGAATTACATTGGTTTTCTTATTAGCAGATGGTACCACCTATGATTGAGTATTATATGGCTGTAATCAGAAATTACATTGCTTAAAGCTGCGTCCTCAAAGCACAACTACTAAATACACTCTCTATGTGTAACCTGAAATGCAAAATGGACTCAGCTATGCTCTCATTGTAGATTAGCAATAGTATTACTGAAATCACTGGGATAAGACCCCAAAGGAGGAAGAGTGTTGAAAAGATATGTGACTTGTCTTAATCCCTTTTCAGAAAGCCTTCCTTTGTCAATGGGAACCATATATTATATACTGTACCAACATAGTCTTTTACTCACTTCATTTATTGTTGCAACTTCTCTGTCCACAATTCAGTATGCCTGGACTGCCACTGGTGGCAAAGAATACGTCAGTTTTTAACCGTACTGAACCTAGTAGGAGAACAATATTTATGCACTTTGCTTGTCCATTAACTGAGGAGTATAGAAAGACCCATATACATGTTGTACAGTAACTCTGAATCCAGCTAAAAGAATAAAATACCCCAGAAGGGGAAGTTATTTTTCATGATGTTCCATATTTCAAGTGCCAGTTTAGCTCCGGTCCCAGACTGCACATTTCTCCTTTCTAATAGGGAGACTGAGGTGATTAAACTTATCTCATGACTTTGATATCTGAGTCTGTTGGCAGTAACTTCAACCAGGTGCAAATACGAAGTGGTTCCTGTTAAAATTAACAAACATATTGGTCTGAGAATCCACTGAGAAACCTGGGAAAATTAAATATTTTTCCTAGACACCTTGACAGGCTGTACTTCCCTTCTCACAAGCCCTAAACACCTGTCTGTAAACAAAAGGAATGTTATTAATGAAAAAGGAAATAACTGGGGAGAATGTACTGATACCAGACAAATGTTTCCGCCATCACTATCTACACACTGCCTTTCCCCCACCTTGCAACATCTTGGACAGTTGGCTGTTTTTTCCATTTCCCCATAGGGTTGTGATTCCGTATTAGAGAAATGTCCTCTCAGATGTTGCTTTTCTTGGCTTATCACCTCCCTACGAGTTTCTTATAAGACTCCCGAATTTTTAGCCTCTGTTTTTAGCCTTGACTCATCCTCCACACCTCCCACTGTGAAGCCTTTACTGTCCACCTGCAATAAGGAGTATCTGGATTGATCCTTGTAGGATCTCATAATCTAGATAAATAGCTCTTTCCGAAAAAGAAGACATGTGGACTGTGCATAGGCCCAGGCAGTGCTTGGCTGCATTGTTGAAACAGCCCAAATAATTTCTGTCTGAAGAATGTTGGTCACCGGTACGCTGGTCACAATATTCTGGTCACCAGTGGTCAACCCAGGATGCGCTCCTGTGCAAAACTCAGTAGAGCAAGACTCAAATATATGCATTACCCACGATTGTGAAACCACTCTCCTATTTCTTTTCTTTTTTTTTTCTTTTTTTCTTTTTTCTTTTTTTTTTTTAAATAAAGAACTGAATAATTGCTATTCAGGCCAAAAATTAATCCCAACGTTGTGACAGTGGACCATAACAACCTGAGTTTTTTTCTTTTGCTGTAGCAAGACAGATAGAGAGAGAGAGCTGTGATTTTTTTGCTGGAGAATCTCAAAGGAAAAAAAAAAAAAAAACTAAAGATACCATGGAGGATGATTGCTACTTTCACAATTTATTGCTCCACTTTACAACAACAAAATATACGAAACTGGCTCAACCATATATCTAGTCATACAAAGACAATCAAAAACACATTTCAGATAATATATGATTTAACACAAAGCAATATCATTCATAATACAATTCTGAATGTCAGAGAAAAAATGGAATCGCACAGTCTATCAGATTTTCTTGACCTATATGTAACAAAAATTGGATTAGTTTTCATCTAACACTTGTTTCTATGAGGCTGGAACAAAACAATATTAAGTTAACGTTGGGAGGAAGTAAAATTCTGTACAAGTATCTATATATCTACTCCTCTTGTTTTAGACTGAGTACAATAAACCATCAAAAATAAATCCACAGTCAGAAAATAAAAAACAGTAGAATAAGGAGGTTTGTCCATAAACCAGAGCGTTAGCAATTTTGTATGATACTTTTGTACATTCTAATATGTGTTACAGCCCAACAAATTTAACATATGAAACCAGTGGAAAGTGCTAACGTCTGCCATCTGGCAAGTCCTTACATCCAAAGACAATCCTAGACCTTACTGAAGTTAGTGGTCTGGCTGGATCTTCTTCCAGGTACAACAAAATAGCTTGGGTAAAACCAGCAAAAACTGATCAAAACAGTTCCATAAATAAATATTAATCCCAATCAGTTATTGTAGAAATTCTTTACAAATTAGATTCTCTGAAAAGCTTAATGTTTTCTTTGAACCAAGAAGTAAATTTAGATCACTCTTTACTTGACTGGTCTAGGTAGCTCATTTCCCGTGCTGGCAAAAGATTGTGAATAGGCACAATTTCATGGCTATGGACTCATGATCTCATTTGAGGAACAAATTGAGCAACAAACCTCTTGATTACAGAGCGCTGTAGAAAACTGGCATTAAAATAAGGAGTTTTATGGGGAAAAATAGTGGTGCAATAAGATGAGCAGGTAGCAGGAACACAGGTTTTAGTAGATTTTTGTCAGTGCTTGGTCTAGTGAATAGATAGAATGGATGCTCAGAAATCTTGTCATATGTCCTATCAGGAGTACATGAATGCCCAAGCAGGACATTTTTTGGATGCAATGGTTAATAATTTAGTCAGGTGACAGTTTTTTAACTGTCTAATTACCAACCCAAATCTCCCAGCATGCTGGGAGTGCTGATGCAAACTGTGAGACACACTTCGATGGGTACTCAGCTCAATCACAGAATCACTGAGGTTGGAAATGACCTCTGCAGGTTACACAGAGTCCAAACCCGCTTTTGCTAAAGCACAAAAAAAAAAACCCCAAAGCACATTACCCAGGACCATGCACAGTTATGTTTTGAGTATCTCCAAGGACGGAGATTTCACAATCTCTCTGGGCAACTTGTTCTGGTATCCAACCACTCTGGCAATATGGAAAGTATTTTCTGAGATTTAAACAAATTCCCTGTGTTTCAGTTTGTGTCTGTCTCCTGTCCCATCACTGAATGAGTCTGTCCCCATCCTCTTTACACTCTCTTTTCAGATATTTACAGAAGCCCTAAGCCTTCTCTTCTCCTGCTGAACCATCTCAGCTCTTTCAGCCTCTCTTCATATGACAGATGCTCCAGTCCTTAAATTATCTTTGACTCCTTTATTGAACTTAGCCCAAGACGTCCATGTCTCTATTGTACTGGGGGAGCTCAGCACTGGACCCTTCTCATCAGCAATGAGGGGAAAGATTGTCACTCTCAGCCCATCAGCAATGATCTGCCTAACGTGCCCAGTCAGTAGGTTGTTGACTTTCCTGGCCATGAGGATGTGTTGCTGGCCTAAGTTCAGTTGTTCACCAGGACCTTCTCTTCAAAGCTTCTGTCTAGATAGTCAGCCTCAGCTTCTACTGCTTTGTGGGATTATTGCTCTTTGGGCGCAGGACTTGGCACTTTGTTAAAGCTGTGTCTTTCCTGTAAAGGGAAAAAAACTTCAAAGACAAAATGCTTTCAGACTGGAGACATGGAAGGAAAATAATAGCAGAGGGCAGCTGCTTCGGGGCATATGGAAAAGTAGCCTACCTTTGCCGAGAGACGATCGATGATCCTTACAGCCTCTAATAACATCCCAAAGTGCTCCTTCAAGCTATGGTTGGATCCAGCGGAATAACCACCGTCAGCGTAAGTGATGCAGCTGGACTGAGGCCCATGAGCAGTGGTGGGTGAACGCCAAACTGTGAAGACACGATAGGGTAGGTGACATTTGCGGTTAGCTGGTTTGGGGGCCCCATTTCATTCCTTGTACTAAGGCCCATGCCAATCACACTGCAAGCCTGCCCGGATAATTAAGTTTTGAAGCAAGAACAGAGTCCGCTTAATCCTAGTTAACATAAAGCCTCTGTTAAATTTGATGTGCACATTTTTAAGAGTTTATTTCAAGCTGACTAAGCCACTAAAAGGGGACATTCATTATTACTATTTCTCTTGAAGCAAATTAATTTCCATTCCCACTGAAGCGAACCTTGAAGAGTGAGGAAGAATCACAAAACTAATGGGCAAGGCGTCGCCTATGTAACACCACCAAAAATGTTCACTTATTTTGTCCCCACAAAGCCACTGGGTAATTTAAAATAATAAAACATCAGAAAACAGCACAGCTTGTTTCTCTGTAATTTAGAAGCATAAAAAGGAATTGATGTTGTAATTACAGACTGAAAAAACAAAAGTCACTTTTCTAAAGTTATTTCAGCAGACTTTTTAATGGGTATTAGCTCCTCTAAAGGGAACAAAAAACCTCCTGTCAAGGACTTTGTTCAAATTTGAAGCAGACTGAGAAAAAAAAGTAATGGACCCCAGAAGTAGCTGAAGGAGACCTTAATAGACCAGAAGTGGCAAGGCAGATATCAGTCCTGAGACTAGAATTCTCTTTAGGTAGAGCTAAGGGAAATAATCACGGATTTAGCATATCTACAGTATTTTCCATTGAGCCAGATCAGTATGCTCACTTTACAGATAAGCCACTTGAGGCATAGAAATAACAAGATCAAAACTTCTACTTTCTGAAGAGACAGAAATAAAACTCAAGGTAACATGCCTCCAGTATTTTTTCTTAAAACTACTCATCCTTTGGGATCTAATGTAGTTAGTGATAGCCATTCTCAAAAATTAATCATTTTAACCTTAATTACTATAGGCCTGTCAGAGCCATATAAGAGATTACATGTTATTTCTTCATACAAATATCAGCAAACCCAGGGAGGACGACCTTTCTGTTACCCTTGTCAGTGACGCGGAGGGAGACAACATAGCTTTAAGAATAACGTAGCTTTTCCAATCGAGTTTCTTGTTTGAGGTGAAAGGAAGCCCTTCCAGAAGCTCTGTGTCCTTCCTCGGCAGTTCAGACCGATGGTGTTGCTCACTGCCTGTTCCACACAGGAGGTCAAAGAGATGGGTCTCCTCCCTTGCCTCCGAAAGGCGTTGTCACCAATACACTCCAGAATACACTTGCGGGCAAGGCTTCTGACTTTCTCATTTCCTTTCCTGTTTTGTTGTGCAGGGGTTTTAAGCACTTGGCTTCAGGGATCTCTTTTTATAGGCCTTTTGCCTTTGTTTGTTGTCATTTCATTTTTAGTTATTTTTGTTAAGGTGCCCAGTATCCTTCAAGCATGGATGCCCATAAATTAACATGTATTATTATTATAATAAAGTTGCGTCATTGCTGAAAGCCAGACTGTCCAACATAGATCTCTAAATAGAGGGGTAAGTGAGAAGCTGGATGGCCTTGCCCTCTACAACAAGGCACATGGCAGAAAGTATCTAATCTGGGAGATGGAAAATATGGAGAGCACGTGTATGAAGCGGTGTTCGTGTAAGCTTCTGGAGGCCTGCAAAGTTCATCAAAAGACCTTGAAGACTGGGATGGCCATGAAAATCCTTAAAACGTTCATAGGGAACTGAGATGAATTATATGCTTAAGAGATTGTGGTTGTCCTAAACTATTCGGATTAAATGCTAAAACAGGCAATACACTTAGACATCCATCTCAAATGAGCCAACCAGCTCAAGGGAGCAGTGACTGTGCACTACCACAATTACAGGGAGAGTTTGCTTATTGCAACAGCTACCTATGAAGTGAGGAGTGCAGCAATCAAATAAACCAGGCTGCTCTTTTCCAAGCCATTGCTTTGCATATTGAAATGAAATTCCCCCTCTTCAAATCTTTCAGTACAATCAAAAATAACACAATTGTTATTGCTTGTCAGCTCTCTGCTGTGGTCAACAAACTCACAGACAAACATTCAAAGATTTAGCAATTCATGTCGTAAGTGCAGAAATGCTAAGGAGGATCGAGTCTGCTCAGCTAGGAGACATGGAATCACACAGACCTCAAAACTGTATCACAATTTTAGGCACCTAGCAAAGCTATCCCTAAGATGTCCATGAAGAAAAGGAGATTCCTTTGAAGGCCATCAGAAAAAAAGATTCTTCTATCTAAGGTAAGTGTATAATGTTGAATAGGGAGTCTTTAAAAGACAAGAGGAATGTCTCCAGGAAGCCTTGAAAACCTGCTTCTCACCATTGACTGTCCAGGGAATGTGGTCACTTACCA
Source organism: Eudromia elegans (assembly GCA_003342815.1). NCBI lineage: Eukaryota > Metazoa > Chordata > Aves > Tinamiformes > Tinamidae > Eudromia > Eudromia elegans. The sequence continues at coordinate 2,219,855 of PTEX01000078.1, forward strand.
TAAAGTTATTAGGCCACAAAATGTAGCCACAAGTTGGTTTCTCAAGTTAGGTATACTGGATCTGATCTATGAATGTTTATTTTATTATATGTACTTTCATTTCTAAAGTTTCTCTTATATGAGACACCTTATTGTGTCTTTACACATAAAGGCTCACCACGCTCTTGCAAACAAAGGAAACATTATTTCACTTCCGTGTAAGGAAAGTGATTCACAGAAACAGGACAAACTGCCTTAAGTCAGGCATGCAGTGACTCATGGCGAAAACACAATTGCTAAAATTCATGCTCCAAGTAAACATCAAAGCTCCTAAAACCTAAGCTAAGTCCACAGTCTTTCATATTAATGTGTCTTGTTAATTCATGGTTCCTGTATTTTCTGTAAAAAAACATGAATTAGCAGTGATTCGGCCTTCTGGTTAGTTTTAAGTTTGAAAATTTGAAATGTTTTCTTAACATTTCTTAGCTGGTTTGATTTTTTAACCTTTTCTAATTGAAAGATTATAGGTTCTGTTTTGGCTCTTTTTTTTCATGAACTGATGGCTTTGCAAGCAGAAAACGTTACAAGAAGAATCTCTTGGAAAGCAATTCTAAAAGTCATGTGGATTTGTCATTCCCTGGATATTAATAAGATATTAATAACATTTAATCTTCACGTTTATTTCAGTTAGTAGGGAGATAGGAGAGGGCTGATCTAAAACTACGTGATAATGAAGTCTGAACTCGCGCTTTCATTATTGTAATGGAAAATGGAAAAAAACCTTCCAGTTTTGTAAATCAGTAAAAATATATATGGCTAGATATTTCTTTAAAAGACACAGTTGCAAAATTTCTACATTAAGAAGTCCTTTTCTATTTTTATTTGTGAAAAGATGTATTGCCCTTAACACATATATTGATGCCTTGCATATTGTAAGAGTATGATGAATTATGACAGTAAGCACTCCTTTTTGCAGAGATGGGAAGAGGTGCAGGCAAATGTCTGTCATCCATGACAAAATGTTTTCACTAACTTCAGACTAGTTGCAATCCCTCATAATTTTTAAATACAATATACAAAAGCAATCGGAAGTGCAGAAATTACTGTATTATTAGGACATATATTAAAACTGTCTGAAAATTAACAATTCCTTCTTCTAATGAAATAAAAATCATAGCTGATTTTATTGTATATTTTCTTAAGCAGAGTTGTCTGGAGTTTGCTTGTCATTTTCCTTAAGAGTTTAGCCATAGGTGAAACTTGAAGGGCCTGTCCTTCTTGTTCCTATTAATCTTGATGCTGGTCTGGGCAGCTTACTGCTTGTTTTTACTTCATTTTTAGGATCTGAAATGTGTGGTAGATTCTGCTCTTAAATATATCTTCCTCTCACATCACTGCTTCTAAGTGGGCCTTACTTAAAATTATCTAGATGTTGGAAGAGATGAAGACCTGTCGTCTAGGACTTTATATCACACAAACAAGGGACAGACTGATCTTCTACTTTATGCCCATGCAAAAAAACAAATAAATAAACAAAAAACACTTATGATTTCTTACAGTCTTTTCAGCATCTAGGTAACATCTCAGTCACAGATCTTACAAAATCAGGACACAGCAGCCAGTCTATGGTTAATAATCTACCAACTTTGATCTGGTTAAACCCACGAAAAATACCTCAGGGTTAATATTTTTATAAATTTTTGGCTAAGATAAATTGGACCATGGTAATTGAATCATCTGCCATGGTATTTTTCTCCCTCTACTGAAGTTATTCATTTGTGTTAATTAATAATCCTTCAAGAGCCAATGCGTTAGTACATCATTTATTCTTTGCTGCCAGGAAAATTATACAAAGGGCTTTGTATTCATTGCTCTTTTGCCAGAAGTACTATACTTAAGAAATGGAAAAATGTTCAGACAGGCATCCCATTCAGTAAGGACATCATATATTCTTTATTTGGCCCATTCTCACTGCAGAAAGGATACCTCAGACTTTGCTTATCATCTCCCTGAACAAAAACGGACAGCGTGGATATCAAATGGAAGACTTCAACAAACAAATCTTGCATAAATTGCCAAATCACTTGGGTAAAAGTCCTTCTCTGTTCTCTTTTCTTTCTTATCCATAATCAGAGCTACACAACTGCTCCTTTCCTTTAACTGAAATTCTTGTTAATGGGGACCACTCAGTGAAAACTGCATAATGATATTGACCCCACCTGTGATTTGATTAGGGAAAATACATCTCTATTATTAAATAGGGAAAATACGTGCAAGGATAAACAGTGTGAAACTTTTCCATGACTATTGGACCTGCTGGTGGAAGGGAGATCCTCCAGTGCCCATTAAATGTCTCTTCTGCTGCAAGCAGCATCTCTGCCTTCGGGAACTGAGCTGCACCTGCACTGTGTGCTGTGCTCAGAAAGTTCAGCTTCACACACTGTGCAGGTAAAACATTTAGGTCAGTTGAGTTAATTATTCTCATCTAACTCTTCTTGAATAGCAGTTGTCTGTGTTTTTATATCACTCTAAATTGCCTGTTTGCCTTCTGCACACCTCTATTACCCACGTGTCACTGCAAAATTAATCAAATGGAAAACTTGCCCAAACATTTATTAAAATGTTCATTCTTATTCAGCAAAGCTGTAACTCAAAGTAATCTACTTTCTCATAAGGGATGATCTTATCCATCCAAATGAAGAGCCCTAAGAGATATTGAAACATAATTAATGTAGATCTTTATGAATTCATTGCATAAAACTCTTGCCTACCAAAGAGTGAAATAGCCTACCTCCACCTCAAGCTGTGTATTTGGGTCTCCCCTTTCTCCAGATAAGGCACGAAGACAGTATTCAGTCTGAATAGGTTTTACTTAGTGTACAAGTGACTACTTGAATATCTAAATATATTGGTTGTTCCTCAAGAAAACAATTTCTTCTACAAGATTATGTAGTATTTGGAAAGCACCCAAGTAAGATCTTCATAAAACTGTCTGGTTTTCTGGTGGTTTTGTCCTCAAACGAAACAGATGTGCTCAGGTTTTGCTGCCCTCTGCCAGTACAGGCACAAGTACTGTGGTAAAGGAAAAAAAAGTCTGGTAACCAAGCCTTTGATATAGAAAAACCACATGGAGTTGAGTCATAAACTGTGGACACGAGACAACTAATTATGGGTTATGTTAGGCATGGGGAACAGGTTAACTGCTCCATAATTACAATTGAGATCGCTGTGGACACGGTCAAGGAAACCCAGTTAATAGAAAGAAGTAAATTAAAATATATTGGTATCTATGAAGGAAAACAAGCCCTGTCTGTTTTCTTTAGCTTCTTCAGTGATTTCAGATGTCCTTGATGTTTTACTACTGTGTAAGAATTATACTTATGAAGTATAAACAGGGGGTTAGATTTCATGTTCTGCTATTTTTTTTGTAAGAATAGCAGGGAGGGAGTTAGAGAGGGTTTCTCTAGTAAGTACTTTCTATGGCCTGCACTGCTAGTGGAGCGAAATGCTGGGTAGCAGTGACATGATAAGAACTGTGAAATGGAAACTTCTATGAAATGAATCAGCAAAGGGTAGAAAAGAGATGGGTATTAGTAATGAAATGGATGTTAGTCAAAGGATTAGAGGAGGAGGAGCTGTCACCCATGGCAGAGCTCTGAAGCTGCCCCTATCTGGCAGGACTCAGGCAGAGCCCGTTGCATCAGGGCAACCTCTTGCAAAGTTAAAACCTTCTTCTGTCAACAACAACTGAGTGATAAAAGCGAGGTGAGCACCCAGAAAGATTTCATTCCCAAACCTTCCCCGAAGGCCTGACTCAGATCTGTTTGCAGGCTTCCCCTTTTCCTCCTAGCTCGGTGGAAACTTCTATCCTTGTTCCTTTAAGACTCCCTCCAAAAGTACACACCATTTCTGAGTACAGAGCCTATATATAGCCTCCCTCTTCAATGCCACCTCCGTGGCAGAGCCATTTTCCCGTTGACATCAGCTAAATGTGGTACTGAAGTTTGAGGTCGAGGTGCTGGACCTGTTACCTGAGTGAGTGGGCAGGCAGGCGAGTGGACACACAGTTTGACCTCACCGTGGCATCACAGCTTGCAAAACCAAGCTGCAGGTAAACACTGTGGCTCCCTGGGTTTCTCTTTTTGTTCCGTTGACTCTGCCATTGGTACCATTACAAGGAGGACACGTGCAGGCCGCATAGGGTGCTCTGTATGCCTAGTGCTGGGACCTGCCAGCTCAGCAAGCGGCTCTGCCTCGCTGGGCATTTTCCTTCCAGCTGCAGGTCTGGCAGGAGACGGGGACATCTCTTTGCTCAGGATACGCAGCGTGTTCTTGGTCTTTGAGACACATTCCTACCTGGTTTTGGATCCTCAGCCACAGAGGTACAGTTCTCCTGATAACCAGTGAGAACATCACGACGTCTTTCATCCTTTCCCATAAAAATTTCCAGTAGTTTCTGAGTACTATATACACCGGAGAAGCAGTGTCTACGTAAAGCACATCATTGGCATCAATATATTTGTCCAAGTTAATCATGTGGGAAATGTTGTCTGGTGTTTATAAATCCATCTAGTATTTCTTAAGTCTCTATGGTTTTCACTTGGAAAACAACTTAGTCATCAGCAGATTTTAACTAGATTGCTGCCTGCTTCCTCCCACATTAGTACATGAGATAGGACCAGTCTCAGTACAGATCCCTGGCTTTCCCCTTCTGTTTTTGTTTGTTTGTTTGATCGGTTGATTATTTTTTTCTTTGCTACAGAATTCTTCCCCCAGGTAACTACTCTTAAGTCCTTGCCAAGATTTCACTTCTTCCCCCATGGTTTCTTATACTCCAGCCATTTGTACTGTGGATATGTGGAAAGCCTGTTCAAAAGAATATGAAGGACTCTTTTCAGCACTCACATAAATTCAACAGTTATGTAAACTGTGTCTCCAGATCAGCTCTTCTTCAGGCCATACCAGCCACTAACAAATTGCTGCCCCCTACTCGCCAAGCCTATCATTTAGGAAGACAGAAGAACTTGTGATTTCCCTCCACATGAAGAAATGTCTCAAGACCTCAACCCTGAGTTATGAGCATGGAGAAAATTCGCAGCCACTGCATATTAGAAATAACAACTAATTACAAAATTGTTGAAAGTGAAACATAATTACAAAGGAAGAATATTTAAATACCACCATGGCTTATTTTGACAGATGAGTCTGCCTTGAAGATGAAGGATTTCCCATGTGAGATTCAGATGGAGAAATACAGATTCTTAAGTAGCTTTTTGATCTAAAGGCAGCTTCTATACTTTTTGTTTTATCACCTCCTTTGAAGAGGCAGATGACTCAGAGAGACATAGGGTTAAGAATGGAATGAACATTAAAAGCTTCTGTCACTAAAGCTAGTCTATGAGAAAGATTTTCAGAAACTCCAAACCTATGATATTTTTTCTGTTTCTCCTGGCAGTGATGTGATAGGATTTAAAATAAATTTGGGCCCCTGACAGATGGCAATTGCTGCTCCAAATGTTAAAATAGAAGAGCTGATTTCAGAAAAACTTTATATATCAAGCAAGAACTATATATATCAATGTTCTGGGATCCACTTCCAAATAATCTGACTGAAGCACACCGGAAAAAAAAATATAAAAGAAAGAGAGAAGGCGTGCAAGCCAGCCCTGTGGGGCACCTGGGAGTTGTTAGATTATCCAGCTACTTACCATACAAAAAGATGAAAGTAGTCATGAAGCTTTGATGACTGCTTTAGCGATTTCTATAGCTAAAGTGCCTGCTTTGTGTGTGCCCAGGATTGCCTGGGTAAGATATTTGGATTTTTGTAGGTTCAGTGCGTTCAGGTTGCTCCTGGCAGAGCACCCAGGTGTGTGCTGTCTATTTGTCCTCACTGATACTCTCCTGGGAACACAGCTTGAAAGACATGCAGCAGCAAACATCTTTTGTCTACATTAATTTAGGGAACTGTGGTAGTTTATAGGTCATCCCATTACTTGGTTCAGCAAGTTTGTGTTAATGCATTGGAGTCATCCAGCGTCCCCTTAAACATCCATGGAATCTGAACTTAGTGTGTGCTGCTGCTGGATTTATGCCATGGACCAGACTTCCCTCTTAAAGTTTATAAGAGAAGAAGCTAAACTGTAAGTTTCAGTTCCACTTCAGATATCTTTTTTTTTCTTTTTTCTTTTTTCTTCTTTTTGGGGAACCTCTCTGGTATTGTCTAATCCTTGAGCATTGTCTGTCTCCTTTTCCTCTTTTTTTTTTTAACTTTTAATCTTTTCACCTTCTACAGTCTTATTTTGGTACCCATTTCCTTCATGTCCAATTTAGGCATGGGCCACTTTCCCAGACCTAAAATGAAGGCATGAGTAAGGAATGTTGGAATGCAGAGTACGAGCTCTGGTGAGGAGCAGATGTCCTCCATTTCCACCACTGAAGCCATATTATCAACATGATGAGCCAGTCCACACTACCCATTCAGTCAGTGTGGTTTTGGCTTCAGAGGAAATAATCAATAACCAATTACTTCTTAAGTCAAGTTTCAACTTCATAGACTTACCAAGGAACAAAAGACAAATTTCTTTTAATTTAGGCAGGATACATGGACATACCGTTCATCTGTGTTGGATGGGTCTCTCTCACAGAGCATCATATACCAACAAGGCCTCTTCCTAATCCTTCTCGAATCAGCAGGAGTCTTACTATTGACTTCAGTGGGGTTTTTGACCTCAGCTCAACATGCCCATGCTACAGGCCATGAGACAATGAGCAGTTTTAACCTTTTTGTACTTGCTCGGGGCAACAATACATCATATTCCTTTATGTTATTGAGGCAAGTAGTTTTATTAGCGGGACCCCAGCAACACTGTGGCACAGAAACAACTTCCCTGGCATGTCAACAAAGCTCTCTGCCTCTGAATCCTGCTGACATCTTCATGTGAACGTTTCTCTGTGGATACTTTACTTTTCTTTCTGTGAACTGTGATGAGTTTCCACATATGCCTAATAATCATTTGTATATGAGAAAATTATGGCAAGTGATGAAATAATACTGATGAAGCAAGACTGTGCAATTTCCAAGGAAGGTTAACCCGGGTGTATACGACTGTTTATGTGTTCAGCTGCTTTTTCTTCCTATCTTGCAGTAATACATATAAAGCTAAAATTTAAAAACAGGGACCAAGTGTGCATTAAAAATAAAGATCTTAATTCTTTTTCCAAGCATATTATCTTATTTACAAATAGATAAAACTATCATCAGGAAAACAGTGTTACCTGACCATCGCCAGAATTGTATTCTTACCACTGGATCATAATTCCCTTTCTTTCCATTCCTTAAAAGTTCATTCAGTTCCAACTTCTACAGTAATGTTTATCTAGAGTACCTAATTATATAGTGCAACCTGCATCTGGAGTGCTGGTTCAAGGTTATTATAGCTCCCCACAGACATAACAAAAATATTGTTTTAAACTTATCCATTGAGGAAAATGGCTGCCTCTTACCACTGATAGAAATATATGGATATACAATAAAATTATTAGAACTTTATTAGCATAACAGGGTTGTCCGCTCAGAAGACTGACTTACCTATATGACACTTGCCATCACAGAACTAGCTTCTCGTTTTTATTTCTTCAGCAGACATAAAATCTGATGAATTTAAACTAAATGTATAAGGCCTATATAATGACAGGTTGTAGTGATAGGCAAATAACAGATGAATTTAATGATGCTGAGAGTGTATGATTCAGAAAAGCAAGTTGGGAAAATGGGGTAAAATTAATGAAGGACTAATAAAATGGAGCAAGAATAATAATTTAATGGTTTCTCATTTGAAAAAAGAGATTCTGTATAATCTATATTGTAATGATTACACACAGAGCACTATTTCTTTTACTACAAAGAGGAAAACTTTCTTTTTTGGCAGCAGTAAAAGGAAAGTGGGTAGATAAAACAAACTCTTTAATTCATATGTCCTTACTCATACGTTTCCCGTCAAGCATGGTTTCTTCTTTATTTAGAATCAATACTAAGTAAGGAAAGGATAAATATATAAATCGCAAAACTCTTTCTGTGGGTGTATTGGTAGCCAAAGTAAATTGTCTGAGGTTTGGAGAAACCATGCACTTATTCTGTACTTGCTCTAAAATTCAGAAGAAATGAAGAAATATTTTGTTTAAATCCCTAGAATGAGGGTTTAAGGACTGTTTGGAGCACAGGCCATGCTTGTGACATCCAGTGGGGTAAGAAATGGCAGCAGCCTCCTTGATAAATCCCTTGCTGTTATTTCCCTATTCCTGTTCTGTATGAGAAGGGTGAGTCTCACACAATGGGAAGTCAGGAGCCTTATGGCTGCGCTCTGCTCTTATTTCTGCCACACCAACCAAGTGCAAGGCATCTATAGGCCATAAAGCCTTAGGAAGCTATACGGATCCTTTTCCAATCCTTCAATATATGGAGGATTGATCCTGCTAAGAATTCAAGTGACTACTCAAAAGCAAACACATGAGCAATCCCTTTAAATTCAGCAATGACTTTAGATAAAATATGTGCTAAAAATTGTTTTACTGGCAGTGTCACAAATTAAGATTAACCATATTTTACAAGCCCCCCCAAAGAGGTCATAGTTATCATTAGTTGTCAGTCACACTGTTTTTGTGTCAACGATGTTTTCGTGACATGGCTGCAGTATATACCTGGGTAAAGACGCAGTACTGCTGTAGCTCACATTTCTGTTGCACCCTCAAATATTCAGGAAAAAGTCAGAAATGCAGAAACAGACCCTAATTTTTAGAACATTTCTGGTTAGTTGCTCAGGTAAGTCAGTCCTTAGATAATGAGCTGGGAGAAATTACACATTTATTAAAGGTACGATTTAATATCATTTGAAAGCTCCTGGGATTTTTAGTGTGCCAATATTTTTTATTCTATTTAATCATTAGAAACAGCCTTCACTTTTATCTAGGTAAAAAATAGTAACAATATTAAAATAGGTTTGGGAACGTGGAAACTGATCATTCTAGCTATCAGAAGTAAGATAAATTTAAAAGATAGGAATGTGTGAAATTTCTTTGCATGATATAGATACTGCTACACATCAGCACTCATCAGAGCTGTGAGGTTCTTCGATTCTAGACTTAGGCCATACCTTAAAAATCAGGCACTCTGAAAGTCACTTAGACAGTTAAGCCTGACCAAGTCCCTGTAGAAGAATCCTTCATCCTTTACGAAGAGTTTCAACCTACCAGACACCTCAAATGGGTGAGTGGAACTAGTTAGCAAGATTTCCGTCTGTCCAGTAAAAATTACCAGAAATGGATCAACATCCTGAAGAATTATTGCTTGCATTATAGCATTGTACACTTTGAGAAGCTTTTCCTTTCTTCCTTCCTTCTTTCCTCCCCCACTCCTTCCCTCCCTTTCTCCCTTCCTCCTATTGCCCATTCTCTAGGAAATGTCAGGAAAATTAACAAAGCAGCCAAAACGATCATGACAAACCGAAGGAAAGGATCTCTGGTTTTACTGACTCCTCTCCAAAACAAAAGAAATTAGCTTGAGGAATTTTTGAATTTTGCATAAAATTAGCTGGATGCCAACCCACATGGTTTAGATGTGGGTCAAATGAAAATTGCTGTCGCGGTAGTTCTGGAAGGTCAAAGGATGAGACAACCCACTATATGTTCATGTCCAACAATGACAAAAATCTGGAAGGAAGTGGCAATATAAAGAGTGGTATGCGGGACTACAGGCTGCCAGCACTGCTGTAAAATTTTTGTTGCTTATCTCAATAGAATTGAAAGACATAGAAAATTGAAATGTCCTAAGGTGGGTCATCATTCACGTCTGAAAAGTTCAGACACATGTAGTTTCAGAGTCATTGCATTTCTACAGGGAAGATACTGATTTGGAAGAACCGGCTACATCCGTTTTTCAGGAGGAGCTGTAGAGGAAGAGAGGTGAAAACTCGATAGTACCAAAGAGAGGCACATCCGGCACGGCTGGTGAGTGGTACCATCTATCTTACGTGGCATAGATCACGTATGCAACAAATTTCTTGTGGTATAAACACAGGAAGAAATTCACTGGTCTTGACTGGGAAGTCAAGATGGAAGTCAAGAGGATGACCTCCTCTCCTGCTTCAATTTCATTCTTGATTTCAGTCTTTAGAAATAACAGGGAATATATTTGTATTCCACACTACAGCTCACAAATCCCTGTCCAAAAAGGTGATTAAAAAGGATGATAATATTTTAGGTGTAATTAAATACTGAAGACACTCATTTTTGTGACACTAGTTAAATAGTGTAAGACTTAAAGGTCTCATGGGTCAAAATGGCCAAAAAAAAAATTTTAAAAAAAAAAGCATCAGGGGAAAAGCAGAAGGAGCCTCAGCAAAGAGATCAGCTACAAGACAGCTAGGCAGATCCACCTGCAATACCAGGTGAAAAAGTCTCCACACAACTACTGCCAGCAATGCAGGGAAGGTGGACAGCAGCAGAACAGAGGCTAGATTGGGTCCAAATCTGCTGTAGGTTCTTATGACCAGAGTTATCCCACATTTTCTTCAGACTTTCATCAATGCTGTGGATTGTACGACCTGACAAATCACTGCCACAAGATCATGCTGATTCCAATTTAAAAGTAATGAGCAACTTAAAACAGTTGAAAATCTTTAGTTCCACTGGCAGTACAGAGCTAATAGAAAGCTGAAACAATGAATTCTGTGGAAAAGCTCTGACAGCTCCTGAATCAGAGCCTGAGTCTGAAACCTCTACACTTTATATACCAAATTAGCTATCAATATTTCTTTATCATAACAAAATGATTTTTCACCTAAAATTTTCATGAGACAAATGTTTACATGACAGAAAAATGTACCCAGATATTCTAGAATTGATATATTTATAAGTAAAAGCTTAATGTCTCATAGCTAAAAGCACTCCCAGGCCTTCTTATCAAGCTAGCAGAGTGTAATAGATGTGCTGCTCCTTTAGGAGTTGAAGGTTGCAGTTCAGTGCATAATCTGGACAGTTTTAGTGCGTATTTCCCACTACTTCCTTCACATCTATGTTCAAAGGCTCCTGAACATTATCACTGAATTCCTCTGAGAGCAAAGCTGAAGAAAAAAGGAAAGGTGAAATCCCAGCCTTCTGTTTTCCACTTTTCTCTGTTTCTCATGTTCGTCAAGTATGCAAAAAACATTGTCCCAAAGAAGAACCATTGCACATAATAAATTTTATTCTATGTCAAGCTAAGGGACAATGAGTTTACAGTGGAAAATTTGCCTCACTCCTTTGTTTTCTCCTGTTTTTTTTGCGATTTCAAGTGCTCAAGAAGTTTTCACTCGGAAAACACAACACAAACCATAAAGCATGTGGGTGCACTGGCAATCCATCTGGGTTTTAGTAAGCATCACGTATATTTTTACTGGGGAGAAAGAAGTTCCTGTGTTTTTTTTCCGATATACCATTGCTTCAGTGGGAGTCAAAAATGAAGTGAAACCAAGATGATAGTGTTCTTCAGTTGTTCCCAGCACTAATACCCACTTGAAAGCTGTAAGGAGACCTTATTTCCTTTTAGGAGGTTTATTTTAGCATTTGAAATATGGCAGATAGCATAATTGGATTTTAAATATCTGATCCAAATTTATATCAGGGATTGAGTCAAAACAAATACAAATTCAAGTTTGCCTAGTGCATTTAAAAGCTGGCAGCACACGCATTTCAAGACCTCACCAATTACAGCACTTTGCTTATTTCTGAAACAGTTGGCTGCATATCATTTCTATCTAAAAGCATGTCCCACACTTTCAGGCTTAGTTGCGGGTTCATAAGTGTTTGTTCTATTATTCAATCATATTATAAAATGAACCACATTTTCCAATAGCTACTTCATGTTCCTTATTTCATTTTTAATTGTGGCGTATCTTCAAACTTCAGTTGTCCCACAGGATTTCATTTTTGGACCACTTCTGCAAGCCACTAGAAATGATGAATTCTTGAAGTTTGCAATCTGAGCTCAGTTTAAGCCCACATACCAAAATCTTATCCAAAACCATGTCAAAGAAGCCAAAAACAACCCCATACCACTTCCTAGGTCTAAGTTGCATAACAAATAGGTCTGTACCCTTCCACAAGTAAACAAAGGCCCCCGGCCTCATACATGCTGTATTTTTCACAGATCGAGAGTTGCCTCCGTGCCCATGAGGCATGGAGTGCTGTCCTGCACCGTGCAAACATGAGCCTTGTGTTGTCTGTAACTGCTTTAACTCCTGCATTTTAAATCCACTGATTTCCCATGGTCTGATGATAATATGTGTCACTCAAAGGGAGAAAGGGCTTGAGATTACTGACAGGCTACTTTTCATGAGCTAAATCCTCTTTTCCTCTCTTACGGAAACAATATTGGAACATTGTCAAAGAATGCAGGGATGCAACGAGGAAGGCTGAGGCCTGTCCGGAGTTAGAGAGAGGTGTCAGGGACAAGAGGAAGGGATGTCAGGAACAACAGGAAAGGCTTCTACAACATCAGCAGCAAGAAGAAGACTAGAGACTCTAAAGTGTGGGTCCACTGCTGAATGGGGTGGATGTCTTGGTGACGGAGCGCCAGAGAAGGCAGAGTTACTAAATGCCTTCTTTGCCTCAGTCTTCACTGCCAAGGCTAGTTCCCATGAAATATAAAGTTTGGACACAAACTGAGAGAAAACTGAGAGAGAGGAAGAATTTCCACTGTTAGAGGAGGATTGGCTTAGAGATTATTTAGGTTGGAGATTATTTAGGCAAATTCGCACCCATATATCTATGGGTCCGGATAAGATACACCCCAGAGTGCTGAGGGAAACGACAGAGATTTTTGCTCAGCCACTCTCCATCATCTTTGAGAGTTTGTGGAGAGCAGGGGAGATGCCAGAGGACTGGAAGAGAGCCAAAATCACTGCCGGCTTCAAAAATGGCAAGAGGGAGAAGCAGGGAAACTAGAGGCCCATCAGCCTCACCTCCCTCCCTGGAAAGGTAGTGGAGCGGCCTTGACTTCAGCATAAGCATCCTCCCATAACTGGGAGGATGGCAGAGCCCAGAGGGTGGTGACAAACAAGGCCGAGTCCAGTTGGAGGCCTGTGGGCAGCGGTGTCCCCCAGGGCTCAGTGCTGGGCCCAGGGCTGTTCAACTTGTTCATCAGCGAATTGGACGAGGGCACAGGGAGCACCCTGAGCAAGTTCGCTGATGACACCAAGCTGGATGGAGTGGCTGACGCTCCAGAGGACTGTGCTGCCATCCAGAGGGAGCTGGAGAGCTTGGAGAATTGGGCAGAGACGAAGCTCCTGAGCTTCAACCAGGACAAGTACAGGATCCTGCCCTTGGGGAGGAATAACCCCGGACACCAGCACAGCTTAGGAGCTGACCTGGTGGAAAGCAGCTCCACAGAGAGGGATTTGGGAGCCCTGGTTGACACCAAGTTAACCCTGAGGCAGCAACGTGCCCTCGTGGCCAAGAAGGCCAATGGGCTCCTGGCTGCATGAGGAGGAGCGTTGGCAGCAGGGCGAGGGAGGGGATCCTGCCCCTCTGCTCAGCCCTGGGGAGGCCGCACCTGAAGTATTCAGGGCAGTTCTGAGCTCCCCAGGACGGAAGGGACATGGAACTCCTACAGAGGGTTCAGAGACAAGCGAGCAAGATGATCAAGGGACTGGAGCACCTGCGATGTGAGGAGAGGTGAAAGGAGCTGGGCGTGTTTAGCCTGGAGAAGAGAAGGATGAGAGAAGATCTGATTAATATACATAAAACCCAGAGGGCATAAAGAACATGGGGCCAAACTCTTCTCGGTGGTGGCCAGTGACAGGACAAGAGGTAATGAGTACAAACTGAAACACTTCCTCCGTCTCTATGTAAGGAAGAACTTTTTTCCCAAGAGAGTGGCAGACCCCTGGAACAGGCTGCCCAGAGAGGCTCTGGAGTCTCCTTCTCTGGAGATCTTCCAAACCCGCCTGGATGTCATCCTGTGCCATGTGCTCTGGGTGTCCCTGCTGAAGCAGGGAGGTTGGACTAGATCATCCCTAGAGGTCCCTTCCAACTTCAACCATTCTCTAATTCTGTGATTCAAATTTATTTTAATTACAGAAGGACATACGTAAATTTCTAGAACTACACAGATGCTGCTGGTGTTTATTGTGCCTTATCCGCAAAACTAGCGGACTCTTCTCTTGCCTACAGTGGAAGAACTAGGAGATCCTGCACTCTCTCAGGCAAGTATACAAGTCTTTCAGTGTATACAAGTCTTACAACCAGGACAAGCCTTAATAATTGCAGGACTGTGATTCAGCCTTGTGATGAAAAAGACTGATCACTGTTATAAAGTTACATCTAAAGGAAAACAAAACAAAAGAAAACAGTGGGGAAAATCTGGTGAAAGTTGCTGTCTTATGACTAAGGGTGCCTGGGATCCAAGAAGTCATAACATCACAAGTAGAGGTTAAAAAAAGACAGAAATCTTTAGTTATGTCTGCTGTCACCATTCTTATCATAACTCTTTGCTACACTGGCAACATGTTCAAATTTTCCTTTTTCATGCTTTACTTAATGCTAAGCATTTTGAGCGGAAATACTTCCTCTGCCTAAACTCTCATGCTAAACTAGGACCACAGTAATGCAGTTGTCACAGAGATTTTTTTTTTTTAATTCTCTCCTATGTGAGATGCAGAGCCAGTCTTCACCTCAGCGCCCCTTGCAGCTGGAGGTGCAGCGCACAGACGGATACAGCGCAGAGCAGCAGCCTGTTCTAGCATCACCACAGCTCATACTGATTCTTTCCTCTATTGAGCCATGCTCAAAGTCACACTGAGAGCAGAGAGGCAGTGGGACGGCTCCCAGCAACAGTGCTTTTATCTCTGGAGAAGTCCAGCATGTGGCTCACTTTTGGCTGCAGATTTATACAGCAGAATACTGCTGTATTCTCTCTCAACATGAAGTAATGCATTGCAGATACCCCCTGCATCCAAGCTGTGCTCTGTAAGAAGAGAAACTTGGGAAACTTGTTGAAAGTATGGGCAGTGACTTAACCTAATCCCAACATGGTCATGCAAATGCAAGCCTAGTCTTTATTTAGCAAGCTGAGTTTGCAGTTCATGTTTCCATATAATGCTTGAAATGCTTAGGCCATATTGCAATCACTGTCCCACACTGTGATTACAGGCTTCTTAAATGTCCCTTCGTGATCCCATCACAGAAACTAGCATAAAGCTCATTTTCATGTTTCATGGGTTACTCACAAAGCACATGTCCATATTTCACATATCATTCCTGTTTCTTTTCAGACTGGACTCCTTCAGGTCCTCCTTCAGCAAGACCAAGCAAAGTAAGATGGAACTACATGTTTTGCTTTCAAAAGCAAAGTAAGAAGTGAGAAGCCATAAATATTTCTTTCCAAATTGTCATGTAAAACATGATACTATTGTCAAAAAGAAGGTTTAGGCTAGATCCTCCTTTCTCCTGGTTCTGAAATGAATCTTCTGGGAAATGTACTTCCAAAACACCAGGTGAGTGTAGGTCTCTGTGAAGTTTGTTGGAAATACATGTCTTAGAATATAAATGCTGTGCCCCTCAGTCTAAGAGGTAAGCAGATCCACTTGCTGTCCTCATGCCCTATAACAGAATTTGTAGAATCTCTCTGGTTGGGGGGCGGGAGGGGAGGAGGTAAAAAAAAATCCATGAAGATGGAAAATGCAAAAAGGTAAAGCAAGTATAATGCAGAGTATGAAGCAATACAGCATATGGGTGGTCCTACATCCTGGTACAACACTTAGCATACTCTTCATAAACCCTTATAACCCTCATAAACCCTGAGCATATAACTCCTTCCAATGACTACAGTTGCTCCTCAGTTGTCCAAGTATACAGCTGAAATGTCCTGCATCCAGTGTTACTCTGCCTTACAAATGGCAGTCATGTTGTCTTAAGGGGAGCACTGCCATTTTATCAACCCTTCTGGCTTCCTCCCCTAGCCCAGCCTTACCTACCCACCTTGTCTGGCATGAATGGTGAGATCTCAACTAGAGTGTAAGCTCATCAAAGTGGTCCTGTCACTTATCCAGGTCAAAAATGGAGGTGATGCAGAAGCTAAAAATCATCAATAACCTGAATGCACCAAAGTTGAAGATCCATGCTAGTCACTCCAGTATATTCACACGAAGCCAGATTCAATGGGATATAAACTGTTTTGGGAATACAAAGTGTTTCTGGACTAGAGATTTTTTATAATCCTCTCTCCTAAAAGACAGGAGATTTTTTTTTAGCTCTCTCCAGACAGAAGCTTTGTAACCACAGGCCTACAAAATCTCCTGTTCAAATGTATCAGACATTAGTGATGGTATCTTAATCCTCAAATAAATAAATCTTCATAATCTTCATCTAAAGCATCTTCATCTAAAGTTGAAAATTATACCCTGTATCTATATTTACCATCAAGTTGACTAGGCAAAGGAGAAGCTTGGGATGCAAGGCCAAACTCTTATCCATGTGGAAATTAGGACTCCTGATTACCCATTATTTTGATATGGCTGAACGGTGAATAGGCAAACAAACTGTGAGGAGAAACCAAGGAATTACCATATCCATGCTGTGGAGGTAATATATCTGTTGCATTTATATGCAAAGTAATACTTATTTATGGCTACAGCATGTTGATACAAGACTTCCTCAGGGCTCATAAATGAGGTAAGTGGGTAGAGGAACTTAAAGAAAGTGCCAGAGTAATCAGAGGTACTTTCCCAAGATTTCCTTACAGATAAACATTTGCTCTGATGTTGCCAGTCTCACAGTTTTTCATAATACACCTGTTATTTTTATAGATTTTAGATTCAGGTCTCCTTGTCTAGCCAGTTTCTCTATTTATGTTTGTTTATTATTTAAATTAGCACAGAACTGAACATTTTCCATACTTTTGCAGATCAGAGTCTTACTCACCTTTGACAGCTGATCTAAGAGCTTAACTTCTCTTGCCTGGACACAGATTGAATATATTTTTGCTCTCCATTGGCCTAGCAGTGTGGGCACAGGAGACACAAGTCACGTAACAGTGGTTGGTAAGGATGTTGAAGGCCCTGGTCACCCTCTGGAGATTGTGCAGCTGGCATGGAAAAAGTAGCACATGCTCAGGACAAATAGCAATCGTGAAGAATTTATCTGCCAAACTCTACCATATTACTACTAAGTAGGACTTAAAACCCAGCCAAATATGGGCAAATGTTTATGTGTCTGGCACCAGGATAACTTCAGCCTGCCAACCTTCAAGTCAAAGCACAAAGAAGCTAGCATTTCCAGAAAAGAATTCCTACAACCAATTCATTAACATTGGCAAAACAATTTATTTTTTCCTAATCTTTTTTTCTGGGAAATAGCATAATGGTTTTTGCTGAAACTCTCCAAAAAAAATTTAAGCAGAGGCAGACACCCAGCATAAAAATGCCCATAAATAACTAAAACAGGAATTTGTAATTAGAAGTATCAGGCAAATTTATAATATTGGGTAGTATCGATAGCAACCATATCTACTACTGTTGCTCCAAAAATGCTGCTTGGGGACCATAATTCCATAGTATTACATACATACAAACATGGAAAAGAAATGATTACAATACTGTGGTGCCAAGGAGCTTATCATTCCTATTTTAGACAAAAGAAAACAGATAGATCCAAATGGATGCAGAGTACAAGGAAGCAATAAGAAGATATTGGTCAATATGATGTCAGATTATCTCACGTGGCCAAATACTGCCAAGTTTTTAGCAGATGCTTGGAAATGTAAGAGTTTTAAGGGAAATGAAGAGTGACCAGATGACAATCAGGAAGTTTTACAGGCATTTACAGAGAGCTTTTCCCAGACGTGGGGGGTTAAATGGAGGAAAGTATGCAAGAATTTAAGTGAATCTAATCAGCCATGCTTCTGGGCTGCCAACGCTGGACAATGAGGGCAGATAAGCAGAGGCAGAATGGGCTGGAAATCAAGCCAGGAAATCAAGCATCATTTATGGCAGGGGTTGCCATAGATGCCGTTTCTGTGATTTCTGTACATACTCCCTCTGTGCCAGGGAGTATCCAAGGCAAGGATCCATCCCACCATGCCACTGTTGTCCCCTCTCCTTTCTTCTTCTTTCCGCCATTGAATCAGGAGCTTGGACCTCTTTAGTATTCACCATCATGTACACAGGAAGGACTATGATTTTTGGCCATTGCTTTGTGCCACATGTGAGGCTGCTGGATGAAAAGAAAACTCATAAATGCCTCTAATTAAAGCTTGTTCTTTTGGTGTAGCATCAGAGTGACCTTTTCAGCTAGGTTTCAAAGCCTGACTCTCTCTACTCAAACCTAACTTTGTTCTTGAGCCATCCCCTCTGCAGCAGAGGCGGCGGCTGAGGCCCTTGGGGTTGTTCTGCACGGATGAGTGGCAGCTCAGGGCCCTAAGAGTTTGCTCCACTTTCCCAGAAGGAAGATTGCAAAACAACTGGGAGAACCACATGGTTTCACCTGGGATGGAGAGGTCCTCATATGAGGAGAGAGGAAAGAGACCTTGAGGCCACTCAGACAAGCTGGCTTAACCTACGCCCTAGGTGTTGAAACTGTGACTGTGTCTGGAGCCATCGTGTTGAGCTCCAAGCGCATTTCCCCAGCTGGCAGCAGAGCCAGGACGCTGAATATTTATGCCTTGCAGGAAAGCGGATAATCTGCGTAAAGCTGCAAACAGCCGTGGTTCTCGGCACAGCAGAATAATGACGGATGGCCTGGAAAGCACAGCAGCGGGTTCGCAGGCCCTTCGCTCGCCTGGCTTCTCCTCCGCTGGGGCCGGGCGGTGGGGATGCCTGCGGGATCTCTCACAGCGTGGCGCGCCTGGAGTGCGCAATGTGACGGTGGTGCGCCCGGAGTGCGCAATGTGAGTGCCATCTGCTGGGCCCGGACACGCTGCACAGAGCCTCTGCTCTGCCCACGCGGCCTCCCTGCGGGTCCTTAGCGGCTCCCTCCCTGCTGAGCAGCGTGTGCGGGAAGCTCGGAGCACACGGAGAGCCCCCCCATCCAGGGGCACACGAAGAGGCCCCATCCAGGGGCACCGAAAGCAGCAGGGATGTGTGGACGAGCAGCCTCCCTCACGGTGTGTGTGACACTAGGAGGGGGCAGAGCAGAGGCTGCGGATCCTGGCCCACCACCCAGCCCCATGGGGCAGCCCTGTGCTGCTGAGGCCACCCTGGGTCTGCTCTCCAGGCAGGCTCCCTGCCCTTCTTCACACCGGGTTGCATGGTTTGGTTACTATTTGCTGACTCAGGTGGCTCCAAGCTGATTTCAGAGCTTGGTCTGCAAACCTGCAGTATCTTACTCATCAACGCAGCAGTTTAAAACTGTTCTGTTTATCAGCTTTGGCCAGAAGGTAAGTTCTTACAAAAGCCTAAGCCTGCTCTCCAGAGACTGTAAGGAAGCTCATAGCCCCTGAATGGCAACTCAACAGTCCCTAGACCTTGGCTGAGATCATGCCCGTGCAGCCATCCCAGCAAAGCTGTGTAGAGAGGGCAAAAACCTCCCCTCTTGCAGCAATCAGCACCTGGGACCTGCATGGCTGGCAAAGGTGAGAGTGGATCATTGGAGGGGATGGAGCAGTATGGGATAAGCAGTTTGTTCATGTTGGAAATCTGCTGGAGAAGTGATATCACCAGGCCAATGGCCTGTGCTGCTGCAAATGCTTATCTTTGGCTTATGCTGATCCCTTCTCTCCACCACACATTCACAAGGTTTTAGGGGAAAAGGGTACAGAATGTTTTCTGATGGATTTCCCCATTATTTCTGTACTGAGTCCACTGAGTGAAAGAAGCCCTCCAAGAAAGAGAGATCAAGAGGAAATGCATATTTTTTCTTGGTAATTTGTTCCAAGGATTAGTTGCCATCCCAGTCAAATTTTTATTACTGATTTCTAATTTGATTTTTCTGGCTTTATCTACAGTTCTGTCTTTACCTTTTTTTTTCACTACTTGATAGACACTCAATCACATATTTGCTCGGTTTCTTTTTATTAATCTGAAACTTTTTAAGTCATTACTTTAAGAACATTTTCTAGGACTTCAACAATTTTTCTTACTTCCAGTATTACTGCCAGTATTTCAACATCAGTTCCAAAACGTGAAGAATTGATTTGTGCAAATATTCTCGTTTCAGTCTGAACAAAATCATGCAGAGTGGTAAACCACGAGACCGGTGACTCGCCTGTAAACATAGCTAAGATCATTTCAACCCTTTCTCTTCAAGATTCATAATGAAAGCGTACAATTGTCTTTCTGCTTACCAGCACTCTGATAACATTTTTGCAATAATTGCCTATATTTCTTCTTATGGAGGTACTATGTTCATTTGTTTTTAATAAAAAAAATCAATTGATTTGCCCAGCTTACAAAATTATCTTTTTTTTTGTCCTGTAATTATCTCTTGTCATAAGAAATACCCTGTTTCACGGTAATTCCTAATGACAGCTACTTTGTGAGATTTGTGATAGTTATACATGGAGTCAAGATGACATTGTAGGTAGAATTGAGCATATTTTAAGTCCTTATTGGCAGTGGGTGATGCATGAGACAAAGCAGCAGTCTCACAATTTACAGCATGATGGGCTTTGATGACAAGCTATGTGCATGCTCGTAGACTATTGCTAACGTGAGATAAAATACGTTAGCTTAAACTTCAATAGAAGACATGGGTGTCCCTTTGGATGTGTGCTTGCAAACCACTGTGAATTTATTCGTATCTCCTTAACTTGTGACTAGTCAGTTGCCTAGTCTCATAAATTCTGACCTTCAAGACATCTTCAGGACTCTCTTTTTCTCTGAAGCCTCTGATATGAAATAATCACATGACACATGAGTTATTAAAAATAGAGAGAAAATGTAATTGAAAAGTGGGGGAGGAGGCTTGAATAACATCCGTATTCATGTTTCAAGGGTAATGAATTTGTTATATCTTCTCTTTGGCCACTTTTTTGGCAGATCTGCCAATAAGCCCTGTTATCTAGGCAAGAGAATCTCTGTGCTGTGTCCAGAAAGCTTTCTTTTCAGATCTGTGCTATCCAGGGACATTGGTTCTGCTTTTCAAGTCAGTTTTCTCCAGTTATTTACATGCTCATAGGAACCTGAGCCTTTCTGAGCTTAGATCACACTGAATTGTTGTGACCATTTAACTGTTTTAGAGAGGGAGATATAAAACTGTCTCATACCAGGAAAGGTGATTCACTTAGCTTTATTAGGACAAAGCTGTACACTCCTGGGAGCTGCATTGCTTTAACAAGGTAGATTTCAGATTAAATTAATTAAAGCTGCACAAAAAAAATATATGTTGATGAGTGCTGAGATATCCAGCTGAGGTTTTAAGCACTTAACAGTGATTAATTGATACCTTCTGACTGCCGAACTGCTCACTTCTGAGACATTATCCCACAAATCCTCTCCTTACAGAGCACAACTAAACAAGCCTCCTGTTTCTGTCCTCTCTTTTTATTTAGGCTGCCTTCAAACACCTTTTGGAAAATATATGAATGACAGTTTCAGACTATCTGTAATGATCTTGCAGGACTCCTCCTGTGGAGTCCAAACATTCACCTTCCATCATATTTTGAGATTAACATGAGTTGCAAATCACCTGTAAGCAAAGAATGCTTTCTGGTGCTCACCTCCTTAGGACTTTCTGTGCTGTAGTAAAAGCTAAAGCTGGCCTATACAATGTTGAAAAATATTATTATTTTATTTATTCTTCTGTTCATTTATCTATTTTTGGAAATAGGTAAATATTTGGCTCTCAGTAGATAAGAAAATAATGGTCTAGCGTTACAAAGGTCTAAACAGAGTTAATTACTAATTGTTCCCAGTTTGTACCTTTCCAGGTTCAGTAACATAGTTTAAATTTTTGTTTCTGGTTCACACTGAGTCCTACTCAGTCAAGTCACTGTTCTCACCACTTGAATCTGCACCACTTGATGTGAGAAAGTGGAAGACTTTCCAAATAGATGTGGTAAAATTTCAAGCCAAGAGATTATTCTTAAAAAGAAATACATCAATTATTTCTTGCTACAAGCAGTTTTCCAACTACTTTGCAGTTTTGTCAGCTCTGTTGGACTAGTGCTATGGGCACAGGTGAGGGCAAAGGCAGTAGTAATACGTTGTTTTCTTCAGTTGGGTTTGCCCTGATTTCACTGCTAGACACAAGAAGACTCTCTTCAAATACTTATGTGAAAAATTTGGAGGAGGAAACACCGCTTGACTTACAGGAGTAATAATGCTGCCACAGGTCTGTAGGAAAACAAGACTTTTTTTTTTTCTCAACATTAGTACTATTGAGTGTATACATTACTCAATGTATATACGTATATAAGCATATACAATACTTAAGACATTTGAGCCTTCTTCTGTGGGGACAAGGATACCTCGGCTTTCAATTTTTCCTCCACAAGTCATTTCTCTGTCTCTTCTCCTTCTTCCCTGTTAATAATATCCCTTTGTATGTGCACTGAAGGGGTGGGGGGTGGATCACCTACTGAGACTATTGTGATGGCTATAAATAGCAGTGTTTGAAATCTCCTGATTACCCGAATCCCGGTTCCCCAGAGTCCCTGCATGCAGGTAACACATGCAGCAACAGCCGTTTTGGCTTCCTGCTCAGAACTAAAAGGGCTCTTTAAAGGACTGATGTGCATTGCATCTGTCAATGCCTGTCAGTAAGGCTCAATGCAAGCAGTTAAGGACCATGCTGGGAGCTACTAGCAGTTTGGCAGTGCTGGGTGGTAACTCCTGCCTGGGTAAGGAAGAGGAGGAGATGCTGGAGGAAGGAGCCACCCTGGTGCTGAATGCTCTGTGGGAAATGCAGGAGTGCTGCCTACCGGGGCCGAACTCTGCCCCAACCTCCTCTTTGCCTTGGACTGTAAATCAGGTGTTTCTGCAACTTGGAGGGCACAAAGCAACTTGACAACCTGTCTACAACTAAAGACAACTCTGAGATACAGGTACTGCAATGCTGAAACCATGGCCTTTTTTGCCTCTGTCATTTATATGAACTCTCTGAATAAAATCAGTTGTGCTCATTAGAACGTGTGAGTCTGTCAACACGCAGCTGCTCAAGAGCAATGTCCTCTTTGTACGAGAGAACACAGAGCAAAACAACAAAACATTTATGCAAATGGTTACTATGAAGCTGGTGGAAGGGCAAAAGCAGTCATTTGAGATATACCTATTTGTCCATTGTAAAATGAATTTGGGGCATTGGTTTCTTTAGGAAAAACACTCATTGTTCTTAACTTCAAAATATTCTGCAAAGGGTTGACTGCCTAGGAAAATAAAATAATTTTGGGTGGTAATTTCTGGAAATCCATGTTGTTCATATCAACGGAAAAGAGAAAAAGAAAGAGAGAGGTAGAAGACATCTTAGCTCATTCAAATTTTAAATGTGAGACATTCAAGAACACAGATATTTGCTTTTTTTTTTTTTTTTACCCCTTTGAACTCTTCACCTTTCCATGCAGCTGAGATATGAAATACTTAAGAAGAGTGAGATAAAAATAACCTCTGGTAAACTACGTTTTCATGAAGTGGTTGTTAGAAAAATATTGATGTTTAAACAACTGTAGAAAGAAAATCAATAATGAATGCAGCAATTTGTAAGAAATTCTTTAAAAATAGGATTCCTTTTAATGTTTGCAGTGAAGGGAAAATTATCAGAATATTGCTCTCTATCCAAAATATCCAACTATAGATACTGTCTTTTGTTTGAATAAGTAAGATCTTGGGCAAGTTATTAGTCCTTTATAGCTGGTAATCAGTAGGTATAGAGTGTCACACATCTGACAAGCACAGGGCACACCAATTAAAACCAGCAGTGACTGAGTTTCAGATAATAATAGTGCCTAACAGTGAATTTCCACCGTGTCCCAGGAAGCATAGGGAACTACAACCTACATAGTGCTCCAAGCTCTGCAGCACTCTATCCACCTACAGAGCCAAAAATAACTGTGTGACCTGCAGATTATTCCAAACATTTTATTATAAAGACTCACGAGAGACTGTGAGATCAAATACTCCTCTGATGTCGTGACATTCTGGATCTAGCGTGCTTAAAACATGTCTCATAGCCCAGGGTCTGCTCCCTATGCGCACCCTCCGCTGCACACTGTGTCTGGGATCTCACCTGTGTGTTACCATGAACTATTAATCTCCTCCAGCCAGGTGCACAAAAAACGCTGACCCCAACATGTAAATGCTTTAATTAAGAAAGATTTACCAAGATGCATAACCTGGTCCTAGAGTAGCAAAGTCCTTCTTAACTAACTCAACCCATGGTGTGTCTCAACCCATAGCACATCTTGACATTCAAAGGAATGCAAAAACAGACAGGAGATGGTAACATGTGTCTTACTTTGATGTTCAACCTGGTCTAGGTAAATCTAGATATTCAATACTAGGTTATCTGTCATTCAAGCTAAGACTGTGTGATGACTCACTATTATTTTTCACCTGAAAATTGCCTGCATTGTTAAACTGCTGTGGGAAAAGCCTGTGTTGGAGGATTTGATTCTTAAGAAAAACACTGAATTGAAATCTTCCTTTATTTGTAGCTGTGACCTAACAAAGCTATAACTTGAAAGACAGAAGTTTGTTGTAACAACTGAGGCCTCAGCAGGGTGGGAACATCCAGTTGGAATGGCCTTCTAATAGCAAATATTTTCTTGGCAAAATGCAAGATTCTAATAGAGAAAACATGAATTTTCTTAAAAACTAGGTTTGCTTTTCTACTGAAAAAAATACAAAAATGAAATATTGTGTTTCAGGTTGGCCTGGACCAAGCTGTTCTGTTAAACAGCAGTGTTCCAGCACCCATGCCCAGGACACACAGCTGCCTAAGTGCAGGAAGCGAGTCCGGCCGGCGGATGCCAGCAGTTTGTCTCGTGGCTGAAGGGAGGTGTTTGAGTCCAGAAAGGAAGTGCCGCGTCGCACACAGTGTTCCCGTTGGCTAGCCTGTGGTCTCTCCACCTTTTTCCTCCTTTGTCCAGTGCTGTCAATCCTATTCTGGGATGCTGGCTCTTCTCAGCTCCTGTGTCCCGTGCCCAAGCAACTCTCTTGGGTTTCTGATTTCCACCCTCCGTGCAGGGCGTTACTTGCCGATCTGCACCCAAATCAACAGATCTTTCCACTCTGCTTATTTATCCCCAGTTTTAACCTATCATTTTTGCTATTGCTCAATTTCCTGCCTGTAATGGCTATTCCTCCCTTTGCTTGCAGCCTGTCTTGTGCCTTCTGAATGCAGTCTTTTCCTCTTTAGTATTGACAGTCTTGCAGCCAGCTTTGTACCTTAGAAAGCTTTATCCCCTGTGTGCACTTGCCTTCCTCAAGGTCATTGATAAGCAATGGAGGCTGTTGAACTAATAATACTAATCCGTGTGCAGCCCGAGCTTCAGTTCAGCCTATAAAAACCTAAAGGCAACAAGACTCCTGAGGGAGGAACTGGCAATGGCAAAATGAGGAACACCAGAGAAATAAAAAGGGTTCCTGAAAATATAGACAAGAGAAGAAAAAAGTAATAATAACACAGACCTAACTTTCCAACTTTCCTGACACAGAGGATCAAAATGATTAGACATTTTCTAGTGTGGAGACACCTGGGCTTTTGAATGCATGTCTCTTTAGTCAGCTTGAGACTCCTCAGTTGAGGAAAGTGCTAGAAGCTTCTAAAGCTCTTTCTGGATTAAGTGACTGTTGGACAAAATAACACCACACATCCACACCTACTGTCACCTCGCGGGGTTTCAACCTGGAGGAAATGTGTGAAACGTTGACTTTGTTTAACCCTCCTCATCAAGGCCGGTCTAACTCATATTGCTTCACATCTACAATGGCTTAAAATCCATGTGCAGCTGCTCTGAGTAAAGATGTCAGGGAGCACCTCATCACCCCATGCTGTACCATTTCCATGGGCGCACCCCTCACTTTCCAGAGGATCTACAAGTACCTGCTCCAGGTGTTCGATACCCAAAGTCAGGGTTTTCCTGGATAGGCGTGATCATCAAGATCAGTTCTATAATGACAAAAGAGGCTTCCTTCTGGCAAATTATCTTATTGCCAAAACACTTATCATCCTACTAGTCGAAATATAAAATAATAGGGATGGAGATAGCGTCAGATGCTGACGTGATTAGTATTGCTGTGTGACTTCCGCACCCTTCTCCTGTGTGAGCACTGTGCTGCCAATACGGGTCAATATGAGACTATCACAAAATAGTGAAAAGCTCCAGGACCAATCCAAGGAACGCATGTAATTACAGAGGAAACCAATTTCTCCTTTTTCAGGAATATGAGGGATAAGCCATCCCTGGCAAGACCGCGTTAGCAGCAGTCCAGCCAGCCTCGGTTAAGGCAGGAATACTGCCCTTCCTTCCTTCCTCCTGCTTGGTAGCAGAATTCAAAGCGGGGGCTCCTACGAGCACAGCGCTGCGTGTCCTTCATTGCCTCGGCTGCACCTGCGGGCTTGGATTTTCTGGACCGGGTGTCCTTCTGTGAAGGGACTATAAAAACCAGAGGCTATGTTCAAGCTCAGAGCTCCAGAGGAAGTCCAGATGGCTACTCTAAAAATACAATCGGAAAAGGCCTCTGGCCCTGGTGGTTTGTAGGCTGATTTTAATAAGAATTACTAGAGCATTTTCTCTCCCAAATTGGGAAAGGATTTTTCAGTCCTGAAATAACAATCTGTCACTCAGTTTAAATTTGTTTATGCCACAAACCACACGGAATTCTTCATCTCAGATGGTGAATGATAGAGAGTGCTACCGACAATCCAATTTGTCAGTTTTCTTATTTGGTTTCTGCTCTTCCTAATACCTTTGCTCTAACTTGTTTCTAAAACTCTGAATAAATGCAACGATTGTTGTGGGAAGGTGAGAGTGAGAATAATTTCAAATAGACTTGAGGAAGTCAAGGTCTGAGCAATTAACATTTCAGTGAAAGCTGCCTGAAGATATCATTTCAAAAATCTTACATATGCAAAGAGATGTTGTACGCAAAGGTATATGTTGTCCCCACTGCAATACAACAGTGTTTGAAAACTTCCTAATGAACACAAAGGTGAGATGTGGAGAAAAGAAAGTTACAGGTATTAGCATAAATTTTGAGAAGTGGTTGCCTCGAGAGATTATTTTCATGCGCGCTCAAGCCAGGAAGGAGCACTCTTAACCAAAAGAAAAAAATGGAAAAAAAAGAATATTTTTTCTTTCATAATGTATAATTAAGCTGTGAAACTCTGTTAAAAAATACCGTAGTGAAGATTTTAGTGGCATTAAAAGAAAAGTTTCATATTGTATGGATAATACTAAATCAAACGGTCTGGAAAAAAAATTGCAGGTAATATACAGCCTTCCTGCCACAGGCATAGACAATTCCTAATTAATAAAGAGAAGAATTTTCCCTGAGGGCAGGTTATGCTGTAATTGTTTGCTAATGGCTTCTTGAGGCTTCCTGTGCCAGGAACAAACCATTGGAATGAACAACTGCAGCAATCCGGCATCGTACGTCCTGTTCCCTGTGTACTTACCTTGTGAAAGCACACCATGAAGTGCCTATCAAATAGGAGGCAATTTTAAGTGAAAAAGACTCATTCTTGCATAGCGCATTCTCTCTGAAAGATTTTTTTTTTTTTTTTCCTGAAAAAGGTCAAATTAAGAACTAACACATGAATTTTCATGGCTTCAAGAGTTCTGACACCAGGAACACTAAAATGGGAAGGCATCCATGCCTCAGCACATGTATCTACAGTCCAGCCTTTTAGCTCACCCCAATCTGCTGAAGCACAAAATCCATTCTGGTATTTGGTGGAAACCACTGGTGGTGGAATGGGGCAAAAAGAGATTGTTTTTTGCCTCTGTAAGGTGTTCAACAAAAATATAAATATGGGCTGTTTAAACCTCTGAAGTGCAAATAAACATAACCTGAAATACCAGTTTTTCTTTATCTTCTTCCACTATTTGCCATAAAAAAAAATCAAGGTCATCAGAAAAGAAATTATAGTCAGAGATGGTCAGAGAATATGAATTCTTTTCAAGGGAATTAAAAAAAAAAGCAATTCTATAGAATTTCTTATGCAGAAAGAATTGTGACAAGATGAATTCTGACAAAGACGGGGAAGGAGAGAAGATTAAAATAGTCTCAAAAAATAAAACTATTTTTGTAAGAAATAATAATAAAAAATATTTTATAAAAAGCATCTTCCTCTTAAAACTTTAAAAATGGTTAAAATTTAATATCATCAGGCATCAAATTTGAAAATAATTTTAAAATAAAAATTCCAGTGAAATATCTGCTAATTCTGTGTAGAATTATCCTCCCAGGTAGAGAAAATAACAGGGCAAACAGAGGAGCGTGCTGAATGGGAAGCATCACTCAGCCTGCAAGAACTGGTCTCGTTTATGTCTGTTGATCCATTGACTTCACACAAGGATTACAGCTCCTTGCCGACACCCAGGACTCCAGCGGTTGTGCCTTTAATTAACTTGGACTCCAATCTCATATTTCTTAAGTGATAATGGCATTGTAATAAACCCAGGAGATTACCTCTTTAACGTAAAACTCACTGCAGAGCTGTCTGTGAGATGAGATTGTGATAAGTAGCTTGGGAAGCTTCAGCACAAGATGAGATGCAAAAAGCAGGGCCAGCAGGTAGAGCTCCAAGACGGAAGAAATTCAAGGGGCTACACAATACTACATTTGAGGGTACAAAACTAACAACTAAAAGTGGATTGGAGAGAAACCAGATGCGTCTTCAGGAGTGCACTATCTTAGGGTCACACCAACCAGCTCTGGGCCAATATCTCAGATGGTGCTGGGTGCCTCAGACAGCTCTAGTTCCTCATGTGCAGGCTCCTGAATTGAGTCCAAGAGATATCCTCACCAAAATAGGTTTAGACACCTACACTTAGGTGAGCATGTCATTGTCTGGGGCTGAATCTGTCATGTGTGGTCAGATGCTAACTGCTTAATAATTAAGATATATGCTGGTAAAAGACAAAGTCCTTGCCCTCCAGAGTGCAGGATCTCAAATGCCCTCAAATTTTTATGAAGAGGAATGATAAATATTTGGTCTGTAAATGAGATTCTGGAATAAGAAATGGCAGTGTGGCTAAATATATCCCCTGAATGTTATCCCGTGAATCTCAAAATACCTGAGTCTGTAATCTTCCCAGTCGAAATTCTCACTGCTGAATACGGAGGCGATCGTGGCTGTAATGGATGGAGAGGGAAGCAGTTCTATAGGCACGGAGCACACCCTGCCAGCTCGCTGCCTTCGTCTACGTGGCCGGTCAGGCTCCCTTCCGCAAGCAGCATCTGCCCTCTCCTCCCCCGTCCCTGCAGAGCAGCCTTTGCTCCCTCTCCCCGTTGCCACTTACTAGAGCACGAGGAATTGGATTACGTTAACTTCTGTGCTCATGTAAGGGAGGAGGAATGACTTCTCGCTTCTCTTCTTCCCCTGCTGTGCAGGTCCCGTGACGTCCTCGCCCCCGGCTTCTGCCTCAGCTTGATTAAATCCTGAATAAGCACAGCCAGATTTGACTCAAAGGCCTTGTTACTCAAAACAAAAAAAATCTGGAAAGGGTTAATAAAGAATCTGAAAATAATGCACTGAAGACGTATGGCTATATGCCTAGAAAAATGCAGTGTGTTTTATTTTGAGGTGGTTTTTGCTCTCTTCTGTTTAAATTCTATGACCTTCAGGGAATCAAGTTAGTTCTGAGCTTTTAGTTTATAGATTTTGTGTTTGGTATTCAAGGTTAACTTCTTGCTTGATTAGACATGAGTAAATGCTAGCAGCTGCAAGTACCATTGTGGAAATGAAATACTGTACTGTTTGGGCAGAAATGTCAAGAACCTGGTAGTTAACCAAAAAGAGCTCATTTTCTTTTCCATTAGCAGCATTAAACTAAGTTAAATATTTCTTTGTTTTCACATTGTGAAATATAAAAATGTCATAATCTGGGACATAAGTGGTAATTTGAAGATGCCTGTCCTTATTTTACGCAGGGAGTGGTGCTCTGTTTTTAATCCATTACCAATATTATCACAGAGATCAAGCTCAAGCTGAAGGAGTCATGCACGTTGTTCTGGTAACGCTGCAAACGCATGTTAAAAATTCAAGGAAATTGGACAGTATAAAATTGCTATTAGGCGGCACACAAGGACAAAATAAAACAAGGCATGTACACAGGGCCAGCATAAGACTGTGTGAAGTAGTGTTTGTTTGCTGTGCTGTGTTTGCCACCGGGACTGGGGCAAGGAATGAGGGGGTACCTCGTCTTGACTGCTGCCTGGGCCAACCGCTGCGCCCTCTCATTGCCACATCCTGAGCTTTTCCAGCCTGCAGGGATATGATCCATGTCCTGGGGCTGCCTGTTAGGCCCCATGGGCTGTGAGGCGGCCTGCCTGTTGCCACTGCGATGGTCAGGAGAGCTGCCTTCACCTTTGCATGTGGTGAAGGAACCAGCGCTGAAGGAACATTTCCCTCCCCAGACACCAAGGGCTTCCTGAGAGGAGCTGCTGGACCTGAAGCTGCCTGGTCTCAGAGGCTGCCAAGGCTGAAGGCATTCTCAGACCTAAGGAAGGATGAGCTCAGCCTGGCTTCATACCACTTCAGATCTTGTTTGTGTCGGCAACAGGCCATGCCAGGGCTCTCCTGTCTAGGAGGAGGCTCAGACAGGCGCCTGAGCCACTCCCGGATAGAGGGGCACGTGAAGGCTGACGGGTCAGGCCTGACACATAGCCCCAGATCTCACCCACACAGAAGGAGAGCAGCCCCTGAGGTGTCTAACTGTGCCCTAGATATCACTGCGTTGCCCCAGAGACATCTCCCAAAGACTTGCCTCTGAACCTGGCCTTCGCCATAGAATGACTGCCAGTGTCTCCAGAGAAATATCCCTGTCATGCAGCTGTTTCATATTCCCAGCCCCAACAAGAGCATCAGCTTCAAGTCAGACATTTGGCTTATGATGTCTGGTTTACAAATATTACTGCCTGTATCTTCAAGTGAAGAGAGATAAATTTAGTTTGCAATCAGAGTAAACACCTTCAAAATGACCTTGGCTAGTACGTGGCTGTTATGCATCAGTTTGGAATGAGCTTGTCAAGAGAATACGCATCGTCTGCTTCCTTTGATGCACGGTTCAAGTGCTGACTTGAGAGCCTGTTGACTGGGAACGTTCAGATATGGATCAGGGAAATAATATTTTCACATACAGTTTCCTCCTCCACCTTTTCTTTTCTTCCGTTAATATCATTTCCAGATATTTCTGCAAGGTGCCAGCAATAGTAGTTGCTATAAGGCCAAGAAAATTCATTTAGAGGCTTTACAAGTCATGCTGGACAAACAATCAAAAGTTTTTTTTCAGTGTAAAAGGAACATGTGACTATTTATTTCACTTAATAAGTCAGGGTCCAGATCAACACTTCTTTTTAGAAGTTGCCAGTGCAAATCAGAGTGAAGAAATATAAATTAATGTCCTGAATACTTGCCTCTGTATCTGAAAAGAGCTCAACTTTCAGCATTTCTACCAGGGTACACAATGCCCTGAACTTTCAGCAGAGTGCGTAGTTACATGCCTTTTCAGTTCTCTGTAGAATAGGTCCTAAAATGCATCATCAGAATTAAAGAAGGGCTCAGCTTAAGGATCTCCTCAGTGTGGGAAGAGAAGGGATCTTCAGACTCACATCTTTCTTTTAAGTAAGAGAGATCTTTAGATAAAAAGAGATCTTCAGATACAATGAGATCTCGCTTGGTTTTGGTCATCTGGTTGAGCAAGTTGCTTGGTTTTTTATTTGATGAAACACATACCATGAGAGGAAAAATCTTAGATATGTGAAAGGAGTGTCTCCAGGAGAAAGAATTACTGTTACTCAGGGTTATTCTGAGGTATCTGAGAAAATGTTTTCAGGGACTGTCAAAATTTCTCCAAAATCAGTTACAAGGAAGAAAGTTAGCCGACTCTCTACTGTGGTGTACCTTACCTGTTGAGAAAGGACTTGGAACTCAAGATTGGCTATATATATAGCTTGAACAACTAATAGGCTTTTGGCAGCAATGCTGAGACTGTCCTGTGCCCATTAGGAGGTCACCAAGCTACAGCTTGACTTGGCTTGGCTCTGAAATGCGAAGCACATGACTCCTAAGACTTGTTCTACCACTGCCTATTGTAGCATTTCCTTTCTGTCACCACCACTTTGTCCTCCCACACCTTTCCCAGCTAGAAAGGGCAGAGTAGCTCCCTGCTGTGGAGATCCAGGGATCTCTCCCTGTTCTGAGGACTGGAGGTCTGCCAGTTTGATACCGCCTCTGCAGGAACCTCAGGAGCAGAGACTGATCCGAAGCAGGTTGTTGTACTCTTGTGAAGGTTTAACGTAGGCAATCGGGGAGATACAAAACTTGAGACATTCTAACTAGTGTTAGCCCCCTCGATTCCGCCCCCAAAAGAAAGCTGCAGCCTCTGCTATTCCTAGTGGGCTGACCAGCTGTGTTCTGTTGTGGAGCAGCACCATCTCCCTACGCATGAGCTTTGCCAACACCTCCTCTGCCGTCCTTCTCTTTCCTTTGAAAAGGAGTTAAAGCCTCTTTACGCCCCAGCTGCAGTTGCACAGCTGTTAATCATCTGTGCTCCCAGCTCAGCTGGCAGCGCGCGCGGCATCCTGACCAGGAGGGAGCACGTGGCCACACTCTTGCCCAGCTGGCCGGGGCCCACATCAGCGCGTTTGATGCTGCTGCAGGACTACAGCAGGGATAGCAAATCATCTCACCTGCCTCTGGGCAAGAGCAGTGTGAGTTGATGCATGTAAACTCGTCTAGAAACACATGAAGGTCCAGAGAAGGAGAAAGGTGTGAGTTGTCCTACCTGTAAGGGAGATGTCTAACCAAGGACATGTGTACGGCCTTCATGGGGCCCCTCCTAGATGACCTCTGGGCAGCTGCTGAGCACAAGGAAGAGCCGACTTCCTCCTCACTGCCCTTGACTCCCTTCTTAAAGCAACACCATGTGCCACAGTCTGCAAACAAACAAGTCCGATAATCCTTTCATTATGATTTCAGGCAACTGCCCTGAATGTGACAGTATCGCAGGTAGAACAAAACACCAGCTTTCTTTCCTAGTGTTATCCTAGATGGAGGGCAGTTTCTTGACTGAACCCACACAAACTCATACTGTCGTTCAAAGCAGAAACTTACAATGAACAATGTGTGTACTGGAGATTTTGCGAGAGAATTTTCTGAAATTGACAAGTAGAAGGAAAAGTGACACGATGCATGAAAAAAAAGCCAGGCACAGAGTAGGGGCTAAGTGCTTGCTTTTGTGAAAAGCTTGAAGAAAGAGTAAGTTTTGGGGGGCTAAAAGATGGTGGAAAGCAACAGCAGAAAAGAAGCTAGCCACGTCATTTAATCCTTCTGTGGAAAGAAGTTGCGATCCAATATCAACAAATGAGGTTTCCTGACGAAAATGTTTCAAGGGACATAAAATTGCCTAACTCTTGGGTCAAAAATGTTTGAGCATGGGCTTGTAGTTAGTGGCCTATTGCGTGCAGCTCCTAGATGGCCTAGTCTGCTGGCTGTGTGCCCTGGAGGTTGACTGCATTTTGCTTAAAGCACAGCATGCAGCTCTTGGATCCAAGTGATTATTGGCTGATTTGTGTAAATGTTAATGTTATGAATACAGAGGTAAGGACTTTCCTTACTCTCCAGAAGACTTCAGAATAAACCAGAGATGCTGATGTTGATGTCTTGAACATTAAAGCTAAAGTAAACTGTCAATGAGACTTATGTAAATGACTCTCATAATTTTGTTTTGAAGAGAACTCAAACTCTTAAGAGTCAGCCAGCTGGCATGCTCGAAGTCTGTCTGTAAATATTAAAAGCTTTTCCTTGGCAAGAATACCACAATATTACTGGTATCTCTGGCACATAATTCAAATAAAAAATGAAGTCAACTGTAAATGTTATCACACACCTTAAATAGTACTGATATGTACTAAATGTAGAGCTTCATTATGCCAAGCTGATGTAACCTCCAGAGCAGCACTCGAGCAACAAGGACTGTGTTGGGTGATTCCTTGTTATGTGCAGGGAGTGTTTTTAAATGCAGTATGTTTTCTTACATAACTCGCTACATCTTTATTTTTGCTTACTGTGTTGTGATAACCTATCCCATCTGTTTCCTTCTGCAACAAGCCCCAGGCTAAGCTGCCGTATAATCTAGTTAAGTTTTCTTCAGCCTCATCCTGTAAGTTTGAGACATGCTGCATCTCTTGCATACAGCCAAATAAAACATATGCCAAAACTCCAGTGCCTTTTGGAGAAGTACAGGGCAGCACATGTGCTGAAAGGCCAGTACTGCAGACACGTTGAGGATTTGGGGATGTGCAGTAGCCCTAGCAGGGAAGCTAGCATGGATCAGGGCGCACTGATACCAGGTCCCGAGATGTGGCAATACATGTACATACATTGAGACTTTGTAAGTCCCACTCTAGCACTTGTATCCGAGTAGTAACCTTATACATCTCAGCAGGGTTCTCCATGGTACGGGATTTAACACATGCACAGTATGAACTGCAGGATTAGTAATTTATCTTTTACAGCTCTGTCATATGGCATAATGAATCTAGCAAAAATGACAATTTTGTATCCTTGAAATATCAAAAAGTAGTGTCTGTGGTACAGAAGGAATATATTGCCAGGCATAATTGTTGTTTAGATCAAAAGCACTGAGAGATTCAGACTTTTTCTGTCTTTTCAAGACTTGGCAATGTGTCAGGAGGAGCGTAGCCAGCAGGTTGAGGGAGGGGATCCTGCCCCTGTGCTCAGCCCTGGTGAGGCCGCACCTGGAGCATTCGGGGCAGTTCTGGGCTCCCCAGGACAGGAGGGACATGGAGCTGCTAGAGAGGGGCCAGCGATGGGCGAGCAAGATGATCAAGGGACTGGAGCACCTATTGAATGAGGAAAGACTAAGCGAGCTGGGCCTGTTTAGCCTGGAGAGAAGACTGACAGGAGATCTGATCAATATGTGTAAGTACCTGAGAGGGGAATGGAGGATGGAGGAGGCCAAACTTTTCTCAGTAGTGGCCAGTGATAGGACAAGGGGTAATGGGTACAAGTTGAAACACGGGCAGTTCCATGTCCATTTGAGGAAGAACTTTTTTGCTGTGAGGGTGCCAGAGCCCTGGATCAGGCTGCCCAGAGAGGCTGTGGAGTCTCCTTCTCTGGAGATCTTCAAACCCTGCCTGGCTGCCACCCTGTGCCCCGTGCTCTGGGTGTCCCTGCTGGAGCCGGGGTGGGACTAGATGATCTCTGGAGGTCCCTTCCAACCGCAGCCATTCTGTGATTCTGTGATTATGTGTTAGTTTTACTTAATTCAATATTCCGTTTTTACACTTGTGCAGTATGGCATCATGTTTTTCAATAACTAAGGAAACTAAGTTTCTAACTAAGAAATCAAAACTAAGGAAAAACCACACAAGTGTGTCCATATTTTTTTTCTGCAAAACAGTAATGTGGAAGATGATAAAATATTTATGTTACATAACAACAACCCTCTGGTTATGCTTTATTTTTTGAAATGTTAAAAAAAACCCAAGAGCTTCTCTGAAACGAACATTTACTAACTTCATGGGAAATGTGATGTGGATTTAGCAGAAGCAATGAACAAAAGAAGCAGACTGAGGTAGGACTTGGAGTGCTCCAAAGGTTTGTTATATCATGCTTGCTGCAAGCTACCATCATGTGGAGGATTAGGTGCTTAGTGCATTTGCCAGCAAGGCAGTTTTTCTCTTTTTTTCCAAAACTTATGCCTCGTTGTGCTTCTTGGACTTTTAACTGATGTGAAGTGCGCTTCGGTAGCAAGGTGAGAGTCAATCTTTTTTCCAAAAGAACTACCAATAGGACCAGGTGAAATGGCCTCAAGTTGCACCAGGGGAGGTTCGAGTTAGACATAGGGAAGACTTTCTGCACAGGAAGAGTGCACAGGAAGCCTTGGAACAGGCTGCCCAGGGAAGTGGTGGAGTCACTGTCTCTGGCAGTGTTCAGGAAACGAGGTGTAGACGAGGTGCTTGGGGACGTGGTTTCGTAGGCGTGGTGCTGAAGGGTTTAAGGTTGGACTCAGTGATCTTAATGGTGTTTTCTGACCATAGTGATTCTATGATTCTACACAGATACCAGTGAGTAGCTAATGAGAGCTGTGCAAGGAGAAGCCCAGCTCAGCCTAAACATGCTGGTGGAGCCCACACTGTCCAGACATGTCTGGAGGCTGGTGTTGCTGAAACACTTCAAATGAGGAAGTGCAGGATAACAAACTGCTAGTAGTGTTGGAGCAGCTTTTGTCCCTCTGTGTTACCTCTGCATGCAAAACTGGGGCGGAAATGTTCTCCAATAACATCGCATAATCACAGGCATATTTGAGCTTTCCCAAAATGAGGAAAAAAAATCACAGAAAGATAAATACAATGTTTCTGACATGATGCCCAAATATTGTATAAGAACATTTCTTCATAACATCATCATAAATCTGGCTCATATCACTTCCTACCTCCTAATAGGAAAGTGGTATGACCCTAAGTTAGTTAGAGAAAGGGCACACGCACACAGTCCTGCACTGCGTTACTGAACTTAATTATTCAAATACTAGTCCTGCAATTGAAATGGTCTCTTTGTCAAAGGTGTGCTTGTACAAGAAGAGTACACAAGACCCTAGGTCTTTTTTCACATGGATGGATGGGGATTTTGTTTCTGTTTTAGCATCCATTCACCTGAGGACTGCTTACACCAGATAGAGACTAGCCCAGCTGGCACTGGGCCGTGGGAAACCTCAACTTTGCACCTTCTCTGCGTATGGAGATCATGGTGTCTCCTAAAGCCAGAGCTTTTACACAGAGCTGCTTTGGGAGATCAGATTGGATGGTGGCACAGGGATGGGCATTATTAGTAAATGCTCAAGATTTGTATCAACTTTTGCCTCCTTTATCTGTGGATGTATTTTCTTTGAAGCTGATGGAGCCCATCTGCTTCCTTCCATAGGTCCCATTTTAGGAGTTGGTGAGCAGACGATGGGGTAGGCGAGAGACTGAGTAATGCAGGTTATTGCTGAGCCTGGCAAGGCTTAAAAACACCTGGCAAAAAAATGCTGCAAATTGTCTGCCCATTCTCTGAGACCTTGGAGTAGGAAAAACAAAAAAATGCCTGGTAGATCCCAGGATTACATAGACAGTAAACGCAAAGTAAGCATCAGTTTGGATCAGGACCTTGTCAGATTTCCTGAGACCATGAGAAGCAATCTGCTCTTAGTTGGCAGCATCCAACTAATATAATAGCTGAAACTTGGAACATTTGCCAAGAAAGAAAGTTTTTTTTACCGCTGCCGCTGGGTGCTGACAGATGGAGGGTGGAGGGCAGTGCACACGTGGGGACTGGAGGCGCTGCAGGCGGGTTGGAGGACTGCAGCTGGCTGTGTCCCCCAGGGGTCGGTGTTGAGTCCAAACCGCTTCAATTTGTTCATCGGGGACCTAGTGAGAGTGCCCTCGCAGCCAGCTTGTGATGACCTAAAACCAGGAGTAGTGACTGATACCCCACAGGGCTGTGCTGCCGTTCAGAGGCCTGGACAACCTGGAGAGAGGGTCAGAGAGGAACCTCATAAAGATCAACACAGGCAAGTGCAGGGTCCTGCACCTAGCACAGAATAACCCCATGCACCAATAGAGACTGGAGACTGGCCTGTTGGAGAGCAGCTCTGCAGAGAAGAACCTGGGTGTCCTGGTGGACAACAAGTTGGCCACAGGTCACCAATGCGCCCTTTTGGCCAAGAAGGCCAATGTGATCCTGGGGTGCGTTAAGAGAAGCTGCCAGCAGGTCAGGGAGGTGGTTCTCCTCCTCTGCGTAGCCCTAGTGAGGCCACACCTGGAGTGCTGCGTCCAGTGCTGGGTTACCACATACAAGAGGGACATGGAGCTACTGGAGAGAGTCCAGGGCTACAGAGATGATCAGCAGATTGGACCATCTCTAATATGAGGAGAGTTGAGGGCCTGAGAGAGCTCGGCCTGGTGAGCCCGAAGGAGAGAAGGCTCAGAGGGATCTTATCCCGGTGTATAAATACCCGAAGGCAGGGTGGCTCTGTCTTTAGGCGTTTTGTGATGGGCAATAGCTGCTTGGCTGCTGGAAGCTGTCACCCCATTGTGGACAATCACTCAAATCAGCAGCTGCCCTGGCAGTGGCCTGTGCTGATGTTTCAAGGGAAGGTGAAGCAAAGCGGATGACCATATTCATCCAGCAAAGAAGAACATGGATGAAGGAGACACGCCTACTAACTTATACGGATGCCAAATCATATTTGGCAACTCTACTACTGAAAAGCCAAGGCGAAATATTGGAAGAGTGATTCATAAAACTCAAACTGGGGAGATATTCAGCTATTAAAATATTTTTTTCTTGCTATAAAATATAATATTATATTTATGTGTATATTGCTTTGGCAATGTCATTTTCTGAAATGGAAATCGGTGTTTGATAAATGATTTAGGAAATGTCCTAAAGGACATTTGCAGGACATTTCCTGCAAGGTCCTAATTTGCATCTGCTACTGCAGCACTGGGCAGTAAAGGACAGAAGGGAGACCTCCATATACAGCGGGCACCATGGTGGGGAGGGGGAATATATATGTATTTGGTACATAAGAGACAGCTTGGAAAAATCCTAGCAAGCTGAATTTGCTTCAAAAATTTCTACATAATGCAAAATCAGAGAAGACCAGCCAGGCATGGGCATGCTCTGCCCTTTCCCCAGCTTTCTACCAGTCACCCAGTCACCATTATTTCCCATGTAGAAACATTCCTCTCTCCTCAGCAAATGTTATACGCGTGCCTGCTATCAGCAACGTGCCAGTGTGTCACTTCAGCCTTACACAATTAAAACTTTAAGAGGCTTGTAATACAGAAGGCAAGTTCCTAAATCAAACAAAAATGTTCTCCGTTTGCTTCAGACTCTACCATAATTTGTTCCAAATTTCATGCTCTCCATTGGTCCAGTTTGCACCAGCTCGCACTAATTAGCTGCAGAGCTTCCTTTAAATTTACAAAAGCAATCATTCGCTCTGATAGCTGCATGCTCTGCCCAGCTCCCTCTGAATAGGCTTTAATGACACAGTAACCATGGTTACAGTGTATAAAATATGCAGTCACAAAATGTGGAAATGTAAAAATGTAATATAATTTTCTCTGCAAAATAAAGGTTTTTGGTGTATTTCCATTAATTAGGACATTGCACGAGGTATTTCATGTCTACAGTCTTTATGAAAATTTAAGTCATCACAGACAAAGTGACTCTTAATTTCTATTCAGCAGCAAACGGAGCCGTTGAAAAAACATTTTCCCTGATAAATGATAACATTTTAACTGGACTTCCGTAAGTGCCTTCCTGGTAATTCCGAGTTACGGCATGTTGGAACAAGCCCAGGGATCCACTGTGACTGGCCTAGCCGTATGTCACTGAGCTCAGGCGTTTCATCTGAACTGTGTCAACCAGGAGGAAGCAGTAAAATCTCTCATGCGCAGAACGGAGCAGATGATGGGGGAAGAATTTGTGAACCAACACAGCACGTTTTCGGTCTTTTTGCTTCCCTGTTGCTATTTGCCTACTGCTTAGAAATCTAGACTGCTGTTGAGTGATATGTTGGATCTTTCATGCACACTGCAGCCCCCCTCCCTCAGCGTTTCATACATCAAAAATAAGGCTTTTGGATGCGAGCTGAGGATCCACAGATCCCTCTTGCTCTGGTTTGCTCCTCTGTAGAGGATCTGATCTCACCAGGGGCTGCGATGTGAACTGCAGCAGCTGATGCCTGGGAAAGCCCACAATAGACAGGGAGGGAGTAGCGCTTGGACCCGAGAGGTTTTGGACATCAGGATCATCTCTGCTTTCACAGAGCAGGCTGGGGAAGGGAGAGGCTAAACGCAGCCCTGCGCCAACTTTTGCCCTGACTGTGTAGCGTCCTATGATACGCGTGTGAAATACAGCAGGACTGGTGCATCACCCATCGACGTGAGCGGTAGGGAAAACCCAAACCAGCTTGGCTGCAGCAACCAGAACCCTGAGCTTACTTCCAAGTGAGGGGCTATTTGCTGCTCTGGCCCCGCCAGGCTGATCTGAAATGCAGGATTGGAGCAGAGTTTCCAGGTGTGAGCACAGCTTCGATGCGGTCCTGGCAATCTCCTGGTTCTGATTTACAGCAGCAATGCTGTAACCGGTGACAAGCATCCCTGAAGTGACAGTTCTCAAGCAATACAAGGGCAGTTTCTTTATTTTCTCTTGAAGCATTTATCAAATGATATTAGACCAGAAATGTATTTATTAAAAATGGTCTCTTCATGACAAACTGATGTACACGAGAAAAGATTAAATTAATTGAAAAACATTTATTATGAATAGTTCATTTAGCTGTAGCCTCCAGCAAGCCACTTCCTTATCAGCTGGACATGGAAAGATGCCCCGAGTTCAGAGCTGTACCTCTTGTTCTCCCAGCTGCAGCCTAGTGAAAGCAACACAAAGGAAGGAAGATTAACCTTAGGGAACACAAAAGGACGAAAGCTTGTTGAAAATCCTTCAGTTCCATTTAGGTCAGGCAGGCTTTTAGCAACAGCTCTGGAAGAAGGAGTCCTCATTAGGCAACTGGAGTGGATTTGCTCTTTGTCCGTGTGCCTTTTGCATTCTTGCTGCAGAAACAGAAGGGAAAGATAACATTTTTATTCAAGTTCTGAAATACAGATGCAACAATATTTGATGTAGGAAGATAGTGCATCATTTTGTTATATTGTGATCCCCTTTATCATTGGGGTTTTTTTCTGATTTGTTTTGGCTTTTTTTTTTTTTTTTTTTTTTTGGCATTTTCTTCCTGCAGACAGGAACAAACTTAGTGCCTCAATTTTGTTTAGCGGGATTTGTTTTCTTTGATATCATACCCTGATTAGGACTTTCAGATCCATCAAAGATAACATAAAAAATGCAATTAAGGTTGTCATGCACACATGTTTTATAACCATGGGTTCAGTCTTTGAGATATATTTTGTCTGAGAAGAAAGGACAAAATGAGCAGGACTCTTTTCTGAATCTTGCACATTTTGCAGTGATTTCTCCTCACAGTACAGAGCATCCCCCTTTCTCAGATATTTACAAAGCACCTGTCACCATGGGAACAAAATCAAACATCAAAAAAGCAAAGGAAAAAAGTGTTCTCTATTCTTCTAGCTTCTGAAGACCAACCCGAGCAGAGTACCAGCTCTAAACCTTATTCCAAGTTTGAGTTCAGCCTAAGCACTTGCAGGAGAAAAGTAGCAATGG
Organism: Eudromia elegans; assembly: GCA_003342815.1. Taxonomy (NCBI): domain Eukaryota; kingdom Metazoa; phylum Chordata; class Aves; order Tinamiformes; family Tinamidae; genus Eudromia; species Eudromia elegans. The sequence continues at coordinate 2,261,222 of PTEX01000078.1, forward strand.
CAGCACCTTCTTCCCTCCTGCCTTTCTTTTGAAGAATATAAAAACAGCAGAATATCAAAGGGTGTATGAGAGAAGGCAATGCTATGTCCCAGTCCACACAGTGTCATTCTGATAAAAACCGTGGCAAAATCCTAGTCCTCATAGAGTTAATGCTAAAGCCAACATGGATTTTAAACCAGCATTTTATAAAGATCCAAAATGCTTTCAGATGAATAGACACGAACTGAATGGTTTATGACTGCCTGCTATGCAGGCAGAGCCTGTGAGTCAGAGGAACAGACTCTTGGTAATGAGGACCAGGATTTTCTGGCCCAGCAGCCCCTCTCCGTAGTCTCGATGACAGGATAATGTAGGTCTGGCGAGCGTGGTTGGTTGGTTTGGTTGATTAGCTGTCAGCACAGTGAGACCAGCCTGTACTGGTCCAGCGCAACACCCCACACAGAGCAGGGGCAAAGGTGTCTCCTGCATGACTTACTCATCCAGTGCTGACATGCCCACTGATTGAATAACGTATTTCAGGTAAATACATTCCAATTACATTAAAAGGCACAAAGATAAAGAAATATGAGTCCCTTCTCGGTTTCTATTGTTATTTATTGAGCTATATACTTGAGGGTAGTGACAGAGTTTCCATAGCATTGCATTTTATATCCAGTAGCAACTTTTGGTATCCTATCACATCACGGTTTCTTCTCCAGTCCCACTTACATGTGGAAATACCTGCCAGGGATATCTTGGAAGCTGGCTCTCCAGAAGATAATATCCATTATCTGATCTTATTTACACACGGTACTTTTGCTTGATGGCTAAAACCCATGTTGACTCCATTAGGAGAGTTGCCTCCTAGGTAAGGGCTGCCTAATAGACTTTGGCCAATGGAATTACTGAAGAGACCCTGAGAAGTTCACCAATACATTGAGTATCACCTCCAGATCTGCAGGTGTGTTTAAGCGCTCCCTCCTCCCTAGCAACTATCAAACCATATTTATCCTCTCTTTTAACTAACTTTGCTGGCGGATCCTTTTCAGTTGCCCAGAAAGGAGAAGGTTCTTGCTTATAAGTGCTGCATTGCAACAGAATTACTCACTGCTTTTCAGCATCCTGTAGCATTGCACAAAAAGCCATGTCAGTGCAGGCCTACCTCAGTGCATGTTCCGGCCAAGTACACTGTGAGTCATCTGCTCAGCTTCAGCTGCTGAAGAATTTGCAGGTGTGTGTGTGTTTGGTAAGAAGAGCCTTCTTAGCTATTTAAAGTGAAAACAGAATGTTTCATTCCTACTCCTCACTCCCATATGCACATTATGTTTGCCACTCCTGTCAACAAATATTTGTAAACTAAAAATAATGTGTTAAATGTATGGATTATATTATAGTGCTTTGGAAGACGTTGAGAAATCTCTGCTTATGACATGAATTTGTCCCTTGGCCTTCTCCCTCCTTTGAGAGACAGACCTTTTGCTGTGCCAGTTGAAAGAAACCCCCATCTCTCTCCCCTCTATCCCCTCAAAGGCTGCTCACCATTAGTTTTTATTAGCTTCCAGAGAAGTGGAACATCTCCTGAAAGCCTTAATATTTTCCAGACTGACTTGTGAAATCTGGCTAGAATGATCTTTCAGGGCAAAGTTGTGAGACCCCATTTTCCACCAATGGAGGTTACATGCAAGCAAATGACAGCCTAAGCGGAAGTCCTGGAGGTTAAATAAGCTTGGCCATCATTTCCAGCGCAGTTTTTCTGTTTGCTCTGTGTCAATTTGCTGAATAGCTCAGACTCTCCTGGAATAATTGCCTCATTAGGTATACAGGACGCAGGCTGTAAATTGTATTTTGCCACCTCCAGGATAAATTATACTGAAGCGGTATGCTGGTCAGTGAGTGAGAATATGGTCCAGGACAAGCAATTTGCATGCCTCTTGAATCAAGCAATGTGGATATGGAATCATTAGCATCCAGGCAGTAAGGACAAGGTCAAACCCTTGACACTGTTTGATCCTTTCCAAAGGTGATGTAAAGGAGCACAGTCATTACCCAGCATCACCTAACATTGTATCCAAATACTTTTATGAAAGTCATTCCTGATTATGCTCTAGATTTTCCCAGCGGTCTTCCACACCTGATTGTGAGACAAACAGAACAGCCAAAAAAAGAAAAGAATCCATGGCAAACAAGGGAAAAGAGATAATGGGAAAAATATTAAGCTATAATTAAAAATAGAATAAATTTTAAAAATCAAGCCCAAACGAAAAGAAGTGAACAAGCACAGAATTCAAAGATTTTAAATGAAGAATCAGATGAGCATCATTACAGACAGTTGTCTTCTCTTTGGCATAGCTGCCAAGAGACTCTTCACTTCTGAAATTGCCTGACCTCACTAATTGTAGATTAAGCATCCAACAAGGTGACCTGAGTGGAAATAGAATACACAATTATTTTCATTTTTCTTAATTAAAGCAAAATGACATTTCATTTGTATTCTGTTTTCTTCTGCATTAACACTTAAAGAGAGCCAAACGACTGGACCTTTTTGTCCTTGGTTGAATTTTCCTCTCTTCGAGAAGATAATTTGCTCTTAGGTGGTTTAAGTATTTGATTAATTAGAAATCCCTGGTTTCTAATTCTGTGTGTAGAAACGCACAGACTTCTTATTAAAAGAACAGAATTGGAATTGAAGAATTTAGTGCTGATTTGCCTGAAATGGACAGTGCTAGCAAGTGCTTCACTGGCTGTAACAGGAGTGCTGTATATTTAATAAATGAGTAGTGTTGGCAATTTTAGGAATCATACAGTAATATATTATATCGCTCTGAGGCAGTAGTACCACCTATCCAATTTTCTTAATGGTTTTGAGAGGCCATTAGGGTTTTCTGCTCCATTCCTGACTGTGAAAAAAATATCGCTGAGCTCAAACGAAGTCAGACCATACAAAACATGGGGGACTAAGACATCACGCAGGAAGACATCAGGGTTTGCTCCCAGATCAGTGTACACATTGCACTGGCTCAATAATGATCACAAAACTTTTCCATTAAAATAAAGTTGTGTGTTTCTTTTCCCAAGGAAAAGTAGTTTTTTTGTTTGTTTATTTTCTGCTTTCTACTATTTTCTGCTTTTCTACTTTCTGCTTCCTTTCTCAACACTTTTTGATAGGCCGTATTAATCTGGGACAGCACTAGTGGATTCTTGATTTTAGTTAGGCCACTGCTCTAGGAAATACTGCCCAAAGATTTTTTTAAAAAGCATATAAATTAAGGGTCATTTTTAAAGCCATACTTACTGCCAAATATGGTTTCCTGATCCTGTAATTGACTACACACTGGCAAATGCTGTGTGAAGGTCTCTCTATGGCTCCATGTATCTCTATGTCCACGCTTCTCAGAGCCATGGTCCAAACAGTCTGGCTCTATCAAGTGCTGCCAGCGGGAGCAACCTGCAGCTTCAGCGATGGTTACGTGTCACTCGTCACACCAAAGTCGGTCCCTGAACAAGGGCTTGTGACCCAAAAGCTACTCATTGTTAAATCTATTGGCTACTGCACTGTTATGGCCAATACTAATAGTTTGTTGGTTTTTGCCTTTGGCTAATATCCCTCCAGCATCCTGAGATATTTCTGATTAAGGATAATATGTGCGAGGAGTCTAGAGGAGAAAGCTCATGAAAGCTTATTGAAGAAACCAAGCACTTGCAGAATCTCATTTCTTCCAGCAGATGGGTAATTTAGAAATAATGATTTGCAATGCGGACCGTTCACATACTTACGCAGAAAGAAAATATTACAAATGAAAGGAGGTACAAATGAAAGGAGTGAAACTCTGCTACTGTGGGATTAGTGGAAAATGCCAAGGAAACATTAACACTGCCTGCAAGAGGATGCAGACACTCAGCATGCTGAAAAGTGTTTCCTTATTATTTTAAAGGAGTAGAAAGAAGTATTAAAAACAAGCAAGTAGGATTGAAGATTAGCTTTGGCCCATGGTATTCAGCCAGGGAAAACATTATTATTGCTTACAGAGCAAATATAGGCAGTGTAGGCTTCTTGAATTAAAACTGTGGACAACCAAAAACATTGTTTAATAATGGGAAGTAATTTCAATCTTGCTCCACTCATAGGCAAATTAATCCCAAGCATTTCCAATACTGCAGCCTGCCAGCCGCCCTGTGGGCACCAAGGGGCTCAGTGGCAAGGGGACTGGTGTCAGAGAGGAAATGCTGTTCAGCCAGGTGTATGGTTCGCAAAGAATCAGAAAAAAGATATTTACCATATAGCTTCTTGGGACACTGTGTTTTATATAAAGATGCCTTTTCATTTTTTGAAGGTTGGAGTTGAAAATTCATTCCTGACCAAAACGTTTATGTTATTGCTTTTTTTTTTTTTTTTTTCTTTCTCAAAGTCAATGTTTTCATTTGGAGATAAATCTTTTCCTGATGAGCACTACCAAATGGAATAGTTTCTTCGGTTTCTTCATTTATGAAGAATCAACTTTGATATAGTTGTAGGCATCTGGAAAAGGTGCAGATGTCACCATCACAAGGCATCTTCAGTAATACCAGCTGTTGTGATTGCCATAATTTGGGGCTAGTTGACATAGTGATTACTAGTGATTGTACAATTTTTCTCCTTCTAGGGCTCAGAATCGTCTTTCCTTGTTTCCACCAGGTTGAGAGACCAGATTGGTGGTTGAGGGGCCAGTAGGAGCAGTGAGTTTTGTGGCTGCATGGATGTGATGTAAATCTAGTCCCAGAGTAAGCAAGGAAATGCAGCTTTTGACTGAGATTTGGATTATAATCTTTACAAAGTGACAGGTGAAATGACTGCTAGTGAAAATTCTATGATTATAAGACGGTTGAATTTCCCAACATGGATTGACTGGAAACTCCTATTAGTAAAGGCAAGACTTATGCAGTCCTGAATATGGCAGAATAGAGAGTCATTTACCAAGCTGCCAATGAATCAGCAGGAAACGGTGGTAATTTAGATTCTGTTCTTGGACGGATGAAGCTCTTTCAGAAAAAAAAAAAAATTGCTCTAAAAATAACTGGATAGGAAGATCTATTCATATTAAATTGCAGTATGAACAAGTGTAAACTAAGTTAGACCAACAAGGCTTCCAGGTTCCATGATGGAAAACAAAACCAAAACTTTCAGATTATTTAATATTATAACATCCAAGATGCAGGAAATTTCCATCCTAGAATATTAAAAAAACTTGAAATAGCAAACCCAGTAGGAAAGACATGCTGTAAATGTTGTCCAGAAAGTTGTATGTCTTGTATCTATTCTCAGAGATGGATAAAAACACGATTCTGAGCAATACTACACCTTTGAATTTGATGTTGACTCTCAGCAAAATTTTAAAACAGACTTCAAAGATAATTAAGACACACAAAGATAAAGACACAAGAGAAAGTAGACTGAATTACAACATAGTATTAGCAAAGATAGATCATGGCAAACTATTTTTTTTTTTTATAAAATCAGCAATTTCCTAGAAAAGGATAATGCAGCAAATGTAATCCATATATATTTAAGCATCTCTTACAACACTTTATAGGAAGTTAATATTTAAAGTGGAGATGTTGGGGATGGATGTGAAGTGGATAAAGAATTAAGGGAAAATTTTCCCCAAATTGCATTAAAAAAATTCTTGTGAGGACAGCAGAAATTATTGCCTCGATAAACAATCTTAGGACCTATGTTGCTTAATAAATTAGTGGCCAAGTAGGTAGGAGCTAAAACTTGGATGTGCAGATGACATAAAGTTGAGAGATATTATCAACACCACAGGATAAAAGGGCCACCACAGGAAAATAATTTTGCCACTGTAGGAAGCACTGGAATCATCCGTTTAGAACATGATGCTCATCTGTGTTCAAGACAAATTAACCTAAACTGGAATGAGTACACAAAACACTTGAGAGAATGGGGTCTCCATTATTAGGAGAAATTGCTTGTTTAGCTTAGGCAAACAATGGTTTGGAGGAAATTGACAGTTCTGGGGACAAGAGTGTGCAACTGTGGGGTTGTGCAACTTAAAAGAATGTAAATGGAAGACACTAGTGCTCCTAGTGTCATTGAATTCTTAGGGGGTGATTGATAAATCCTGCTCTCATCTTCAGGTTTAAAACAAATACCAGATTTAGGGTCATTCTGTTGGTTTGGAGAAATGGAGTCAGGGCCTGTGGATTGCTCTCTCTTCTGCTCTTCCCCTCCTCAACACAAGCCAATTGACTACTTTCTAGCATAACTTGCAAGTTTAATTTAATATTAAATATTTATTTAATTATCCTTCCAGGAACATTGATAAGGTTAATGGATTCTTCCCTTTCTTTTTCTTTCCCCTACAAGTCATTATAACTGAATTTTTGGTTCATTTAATATGGACTTGAATATTGTTTTAAGGTGCTAGGATGCATTCTTATGGCTTAGAGTATTGCCTGATGTAGATTAGAAACTTTAGATATTAAAAGCTATTGCATAGTCTCCCCAAAGGCAGGACACAGAACGGTGTGGCCTGCGTGTGTGTTTCTGTGTCCTTCTTTTCTCTAGTAGTACAGCAGATCAGTCAACATAAAGCAGCTGCCTTGGGTACCTTGGAAAGCCTTGATGTTTTAATCGGGGAAATTTTATTGGTGGATTGAAGTCAATCTTTGTTATGCTGAAAAGATACATAAAAAATAGTCAAAGAAGGTTATAGCGCATCAAAAAGGGATTTAACAGAATCATTTGCCACATTCGCTACCTTCCATTCGGTATTTTCAGATTCCCTCAGGCTGTTCTTTGTCCCCAGACCCGCAGTTATCAATGTTGTTAGTGAGAACCCCACAGTCACATACCAGCTGGGTGCTGGCAGGTATGTCTCCATTAGGCCAGTCACATACCAAGCAGCCTAAGAGCTTCAGTGACTACTGGAGTCTGCATCCATGCAGATATTCAATACTGTGATTGGTGAGAGAAACAATGTAAGGAAGCTAAACAAAACTGGACACAATGCTCATGGCATTATTATTGAGATGGCAATATATTCTATTGAATATATGCTACTGATATCCCCATCTTATCTACCTTTTAACTTGCTAAAAGTGCTGGCAATATTTCAGAACAAACCAGCTGGATGGAATTTGCTATTTTGGCCCTGTTGCAATATTTTATACTCAGAAATATCTCTTCTAGTAAATGAATGCATAGATTTCAATTTTCTTACAGACATCATCTCCACAGAGCACTTACAGACCTACTCTCTAGAGTGGGTGCCCTGAAACCTATAGTAGAAAGAGATGAAGTTCTCTTTCCTTTTGAGTCCATACACATTTCTGCTGAAGCAGTCAGGAGCGCAGAGTCTCTCAGTCTTAAATTCCTGTTATCCCTTCCTCAGCAGGAGGTCTTAGTCTCTGCCAATCCCATATTCATGTAAGTCCATAAGCCTAAAGCAGGAGATTTACAGAGAAGTCTGTGAAAGTATTTTCTCGGTTCTGTATCTTATTAGCTTCTGCAGGCAGTGGGCCAATCCAGCTCATAGTTACTGCAGTATTAAACTAAGTAACGGTCTTAATAACATAGTGAAATATATTCACTATTCACAGGCATCCTATGGTGCAAAATATATTAGATTATTTCAAAGACAGGACAGTCTGCATCTCTGGAGAAAAGCAAATGTAATTAAAATTATTTCTACTCCAGAAATTCATTTCTCATTACAAATGTTGCCACGCAGTATTCCCAATGCTATTTTCATTCAAAGTCAGAGCCATAGATATTAGCCTTCCTGAAAACTATGTTATCTTGAAAAAGATATTGTATGCATTGCCTTGAGTGAAAGAGGAATGGATATTAGATGTTAGATCGTATCAGATGACTTTCAGTCTTCAAATTTATGTGGTCTAGGTAGGAAAATATGGTAGCTGCTGAGGCAGTGATGGAAGACTTAACCACATGTGACTTCAGAGTGTAATTATATGTGATTTAATGCAGTTATTGAACATTTGTAGAAAACTGATGTATACAAAGAAATCTAGACAGAAGCGTGAGGAACTCAAATAAAATGCTTAGATTACTTACTTAACTTAGAGTACTTTTTTAAGTGGAATCAGGGCCATCAGCAGAAGGCCATCTTTAAGATTTCATTTTCTTAATTTAAGTGTTCAGGAAAAAGTAGGTGAGATTAACTAGATACACAGTGACTATGAATTTAGAAATATGCTTTTCACAGAATTAAAACAAATGAGAGAGGAAAGAGTTTTCTGAGAAAGAAATGTGCTCATGCCTTTTACAGAATATTTAAACAGCAGTAGATAAAATCACCATTCAAAAATACAGCCGTAGAAACACTTGGTTTTCTCCTCAACAAATAATATATAGAGATACTCCTTCCTGAGGGTGTTAGGAACAAGATCATGATTTCTCTTAAAAAAAGAAAAATCTACAAAAGGGATGTTGATACAGTAGAGAAAAGCTACAAGGCAGTAATTACAGAACAGTCGATACAAATAACTGAAATAGTTAAAAATACTTTGCCTGTGGGGACTCTGAACCGCATTGAGACAGACGGATAGTTGTTAAAAAAAAAAAAAAAAGGTAAAAAAAGGGGAGCTCTATCTTTTCTAGATAAGGCCAAAAGGCTTAGATTTTTGATACACAGCTGAAATGGATGGGTATGGATGCCATACCCAAACATGCTAGAAATATGTGACATACTGATGAAGCTTCTGGATGGCAGCTCAGTGAGGGGCTAGAGGCAATTCAGCAAGAAACACAAACACAGATACTAGCATAAAGAATTGCTAGAGGTCAGACAGCGGATTTATATTTCTCCCTTCCTCAGCTGATCGTGTCCTGTTGAGCACACCTGCTCTCAGTTTCAACCATCTCATCTTTGCAAGTTCTGAGCTCTCCACTAGGCCATGGGTAAGGAGTTTTATGCACCTTGCCACAGGAGTGTCCAGAGACACTTGGAAAATCTTGTCCCCTTTCCACTTCTCCCTCCTTCTCCTCTTCTCAAAGCATCAGGATGAAAAGATACTCCACCACCTCTTGGCAAATGCCTCCCATAGGTACCACAGCCGTGGAAGCGCTTTGTGGTTTTACACTACTGTTGTTTCCATCCTCTTTTTCTATCTTAAAGAAGAGGGCAAAATCAAAAGAACAACAAATGAGAGGCGTCTGCTGTGATTAGGAAAAGCTGGAAAGAAATGTAGTCCAGGCTCATCCAGACTCTTGCAGAGATTTGTAGGAAGGATCAAAGTCTATTACTTCAGGTTTCGCTGTAGGTGCTGTTGGACATATAAATCAGATAATCTACAAGAAGAAGATGTCTCAGCAGTCCCCATTGTATAGGGTGGAAAAGATTCATCTAACGTCCTCTGAAAAGTCGCAGTTAGTGGTGGTGTCCAGCTGTGGGGATGCTAATCAGGTATCTGAGGTAGGGAGGGCAGTAGAAACCTTTTCTTCCAGGCTGCCCTACCTTTGTGCGCTTAAATTCAAACGCTTTCAGTCTTGCCACCAAGCAACTGCAGCCACATGATGACAGTAGTTTTATAGAGTAAAGGTAGATTTACCTTCTCTTGACAGGCATCATGCTCTGCCAATAAAAACAGCAGTGCTAATCTTGAATTCACTTGCACCACTTCTCCAAAATCTGTGAAGGCCTTGAATTCCTGAACTTTTGTAAAATATATACGTACAGTTCATAACCAAGACACAGCTGGAGATCTATAAAACATTGTTCAAATTACTTCAAGATCTTGTGAAGAAAACTTGATGGGAATACTGCAGAAAAAAAACAGGCATTTTGCTGACACATCAGAGTGCTCTACCCCAGCAATGGTCCCTGGGTGCCTGTAGTTACAGTTGCAGATTTGGGCAGACACAGTCTCAAACACAATGCAGCCACAATACTGTTGGCTGTCGATGTTTCTGTTGTCTCAAAGGGGAGATAACAGGTTTATTTAATTAAGGCTGGATGCAGTTTTCCGTAATATGTGAATCAGTTTACTTGCAGGGTTTTAAGCCTTTGTGCAGTGAGCTAACTTTAGATCAAATCCCTGAGATGAGACGGGTTGTGTCATGTAAATGTGACTATTGGCAAGGTTTTTGCACATGCTGAATTCCCTACTGTGTGTACCAGACAAGGAAGCAGGCCTGACACTGCTGCAATAAATATGCCAATAAATAATGCAAGAAGAGCTTCAGCACCATCGGATATTAATCCAGTGCAGACTCCAGATTCAAATATTGTGAGAGTCACTGATGAAGGAATTCTGGCTAGGCAAAAGGATTTGCTCATAGAGTTAAAATTCAGTCTAGACTAATCCCATAAAGCAGAAGTTTCTTCAGCTATTATTTGCAGCAAGAGATAAAGAATTACAGAAAATTAAAAACTAGACTCGAGTGATATTACAGGACAAATTGCATCTGGTAAATGACAAAATATGATCCATAATGACAACAAAGTAGCATGCCAAACATGGCCTTTGTTATCAACAGGATTCAAGTCCTTAGCATTAGTAGGAGCAGGGCTATTAGGAGTTCTTTTCAAGCTCTGAAGTGCAAAGGTATACTGTACCATAGATTTGATTATATACTTGGTGATGATATACACCAAGATATACTGCTTGGGAGTAACACAGTCCCTTCTGAACTTATTGGAAGGGATAAACTTTTCTATGTTAAATATGTGCTATATGAATTTGCATCAATATAAAATCGTTCAGGATGGAAAGAACCTCAGGGGTCTCTAGTCCTCTTGCTCAAATCAGGATCAATATTGAATTTAAATCAGGCTGTTCAGGTTTCTTGGGTATTGAAAATTTTCACGGATGCAGATCTGTAACCCTGCAGCCCTGTAACACGCCACTGCCATTGCTAGTAACATGCCACAGGCTTCATATAAAATTTGCAAGCCTCAGGAGAAAAGCTCATCAGGCTTCTTCTATCTGAACTGGCCTTGACCTGCCTAGCACTTTTGTGTTTGTTTGGTTTAGCTAAAACAGCAATTTTTCATCTGATCAGGTGGCTATGCCTAATCTGTTGTACTTTTGCTTATCCTTGTATGATTTTTTGCAGACAGTAGTAACAGGCAGTTATTCTGGATAGAATGAGATATTTATGATTCTAACAGAATGATCTAGTACAGGGAAATACCAGCCTGGTGGGACAGCAGAGATCTTGAGTAGCTGGGTCTCAGTGTGCTGTGAAGAGCTTGCAGACATGGGATGAGGAGAGATGGGACACAAGCTCGGCCCTGGAGACACCATGGCTATAAACAACTCATCCATGGCCAGTCAAGGAAATGCAGACCTAGAACTGGATAAAAACATAAAAATTCTTTAGGGATAGAGAGAACAAAGAATAAATACCCAACACATCTAAAATGCACTACATATACTAAATTTGGATATAATGTGTAGTTGTAGGTTAATTAAGGAAAAGAAAGGTATATAAATGTATTAGGAAGCATATAAAAATGAATTACACTGAAGAATAAGAAACATCATTGTCATTCGCCTCTAGATTAGAGACTCACATTCATTGCTGCACCTTTCCTTGTATCAGACTGAAGCCACTGACCTGAGGACCCAGATGGACAGTGCAGGGGGGAGCACAGCACTAGGAAAAGGGGGAGGAACCAGCAAGGTGGATTTTTGTATGGTAGTAAATTTCAAAAGTAATGTTATTAAGATTGATTCCCTATCAAAGAATATGCTTTTTGATTATTTTTCTGTAATTATTAAATCCAGACTATAATGACTCTTAGATTACTCCTCTAAGATTTCAGTCATACCAACGATAAATTTATAAGGCGCGTTTCTTTTTTATCCGACAAACAAGGTTTTCAATGCAAATGATTGCACCACTCCTCTAGGCAACCTGTTCAAATCCTCCACAGAAATGTTGGCCACATTTCTCAGTATCAAGTCCAATATCCAGTATTACCTCTGTGATATTTTATTTTGTTTGGCAAGAATACAGAAGCACAAACAATAGATGCACAGGTCATACTGTACTGCATCAGCTCAGCAGGACAGAGGCTGAACTTTGCCAAATGCCACTACTGATAGACAGAGTAATCTTTTCTTAGGAACGTGATTTTTCCAGCATGACTGGAATCTAATCTTGACATTACAAAGAATGTAATGTCAAGATAACTGTCTTGCAGGTATCAGAGTTTAACACCACCAGAAAAATGACAGGCATTATGTTGGTTTCTAGGTTTATTTCTTGCATGTTTTTAAAGCAACTTTATCCTTATCTCTGCTTGTGGTATAGGTCAGCATCGCTTCAGAGAATCCCAAGCCAGCCCCAGGCAGCCCGGATCATCAGAAGCCCAATGCCAACCTTAATTTATCCAGTGCTATTACAGCTGTGATTCCTGATGCCTCAGACTGTGGAGTTAGGGTGCTACTTATCTAACCTCCTTGGGATAATACTAAGGCCATTATGTCTCCAGCAAGAATGCTTAAAAAAAAAAAAACAAAAAAAACCCAAGAGAAAGTATTTCAGTGTTGCTATATTCTTGTACACAGAAATAGAGAAACTGCTTTTGAAGCCCTAGGTAAAAACAGCATACAGATAAATTTTCTATCCAAAGGTTGCAAAAAACAGGATTCAGATGAGCAGAGATATATATTGCCTAATGGTCTGTGAGATAACTTGAGCTTATACACGGCATAAACTCATGTCCTTACTGACATTAAAAAAAAAAAAAAAAAAGAAAAACAGATCAAAAGCTGAACATACAGTTTGCTGTTTGTTTCACCAGGCTTTGCCCTCATATTTGTTTACACAGTATAGTTTTGAAGAAATTATACAGACTACTGGAACAGTGCAATTATTTAAAACTACTCCCTCATTACATCTGATTCAACACAAGGTAAGTGGCTTTCTGACCACAAGATGCCCTAGCAATTCTAAGCATCTTAATTTCAGATTGGAAACGATTTTTTTTTCCAATTCATTGTTGCATGGTGTAAGTTACTTACAATCCTGTTATTTCAAGTGAACTGTAGGCAAAATATTTACAACTGGCTCATGATAAACCTCAAGTCACTTCCAGAAGACAAACTTAAAAGTAGAATGCGAATTGGATGTTCTAGTTGAAATTCTTGTGAAATATTTTATTACTTACAAAATTCCTGACACGATAAGACTGCTCAATACTCTGCAATTCCAGCCCGACCTCCGTATGCAGCACAGCGGAGCTCACAAAGCAGACCCATCAGCTCACGCCTAACTGTTGCTCTGACTGTTGGACTGACAGGAAATGCCCAGAAATAGCACTTCAGTCTCGAGTCACACCTGCTGCTATAGACCACTTTTTATTGCCCTACTGTTTTCAGCGCAGAAGAAAATCGAAACAAATCAGTATCAGACCAAGAAACACAATTCACTACTCTAGATTTTGAGACTTCTCTTTTAAGTGGCAAGAAGAAGATACAGAGAAGACCACAAGAAGCTTATCTTCAAGCAATCAAGGGAAACTGGAAATGTTAATAAAATTTAGAAAGAAAATTTAATGACTGTTAACTGAACGAAAATGGGAAGACCTTCACTGTGCAATTTCTATAAACTTACTCTGTTCTAAGAGGCATGTTAAGATGCAGCTTGCCAAACATTTTTGAAAGGCCTATTCAGTCCTCAGTAAGTAAAAAGATTCCTTGCTTCTGACATGGACTGAATTTGCCACTCGACAGTAGGCTACCACAAAGCAGCATTTATAGATTATTTTGAGGTCCTATTAAACTCATGTCCTTATGCAGGCTCTCAGCAGAAGGGTAAATTTCATTCTGCAGAACATACCACGTATTTCCTTGTTTGGGAGATTTATACTACTTTTCTCCCACATTATTGCCATATACAGCTTTGCCATTCTGTTACATTGTCATTAGATAAGAAAAGATGCTATTGTAATACGCACAAACTGGCAAGCAACATCAATGTTGTGGTACGAAGCTTGAATCTAAATTCTGCAACTAACATGCATTAAGTTTGGTAGAGTTTTCAGCGCAGTTCTGAAAAAGACAAAGGTGGCAAACAGAATAAAGGGCTTAAAACCTACAGAAAGAAGACTTAAGAATTCACTCAGAGGACAAAGAGCAGCAGCAAGGCAGAGGAGCAGTTCAGAGCACAAAGGAAAAATGAGGCAGTCTTTTGAGAGAAACTTAAGGAGGCAGATGACAATTAGGTGTCAGTAAGTTCTCATTAAAAGCGGATGGTTTCCAGACTCAATTAAAAGAAAATGCTTTGCAAAGACCTTTCTGGAGCAGCAGAGAGGAAAAAGCAGAAACATTAAAACCTTTACGAGGCTAATGTGTATTACAAAACCTTTTCTTTTCATTGTTGTTTGGGTAGACGGTGAGGAAGTCAAATTTTGAATCTGCAATTCTATCACACAACTCATATTTCTGATGCTATAAGATTGCAAAACAGATGTGTTCAAACGAGTAGAGAAAAGGGATAAAAGAGGAAAAATAAAAGGGAATGATTGTGCTAGGTTTTCTTTCAGTGTGTTAAAAATAATGAACTCATTACAACTTCCACTTTTGAAAATAGCCTACGGTACAATTATCTTAGAAGAACACACAGCTTTTTCACATGTGAGACACAAAGCAAATGCTTTTGCTGGCTGTCTTGAGGAAACGATGCCATCAAAGCCACGAGGCTCCTGCTGCCTCCGCAGTCACACCAGCCACACTAGCTCCAGCTCGCGAGTCAAGTGCGCTGAACCAGCAACATTCCCATGCTTGACCTTAGCTCGTTCCTGGCTTGCACGCCTATGCTCAGAACATCATTCATCCGGGTTGACCACAGGCCAGAACTGTGCCCACGTGCCATGGCCTCCAGCTGCCTTTGCTGGTCTGTGAGTGCTCTGAACGTGCTGCCCTGCTCAGACAGGGGATAATCGTGGCCTTCAGCTGCTCAGAGTTGCACCCAGGGTGGTGTGAAGAATAACGAGGCCTATCAGGGAGCTATGGACACCTTCCTCAGTGGGCTGAGCACACACATGAGAAGAGTTTGAAGCAGGTTTCTGGTCTCTGTTGTTGCTGGCTGCAGCTCCATGCAGGTGGGACACCGAACAATAAGTGTGTACCTGCTGGATGTGGCCTCCATCCCAGGGCCCAGGAGGGTAGCCATGCCAGGTCCCACTGCTCAGGAGGGAGCTATACCGTGTGCCCACCCCAAGAATCACCAGAGATGCCAATCAAAGCATTAGTGAGTTTGCTCAGTTTGGTTCTTCAAGAAACAGGAATTTAAGGCATGGAGATTAAAACACCCAAATGTTGGTGCTTGTGTGATAGTGTTTAGGCACCCATTGCACTCAGAGACAGACAGCAGGATTTAGTTACTGAAACATTGCCCTTAGGTGACATCCGAGATGCTGTAGGACATTCAAGGTATCTACAGATAAATAAAACACATGGCCTTCAGGAGACCAACACCTCTTCTGGAGTAGTAGTTATAACCCATGGGGAAACTCAGAGGTCACTCTGTCACACTGAGACAGCCGAATTGATGCTGAATCACCATCCTTGCCAGAGCCATGGGCATCACTTGCATTACCACGTTCCCTGCGTGGGTCAGGGCTTCTCCACTGGACTTTGCCAGAGCAGGGCCTTCAAGGCTGCCTTCACCCAGTTTGGCACTGCTGCCTGCTTACTGCCTGCTAGAGCATGGCAATAACACACTCAGCCTACAATGCTGTCTTCTGTAATTTTCCTCCTTTCCCCCTTTTCTTTTTCCCCCCAAGGCTTCTCATTTCCTTAGGCAAAGCCTTTCCTTGGTCCTCAAGGATGAGCACAAACTAACTTACTTTCTTCTTGTTTTGATCTGGCAAAATCTAACTTTCCACAGAGTGGCTTCTTGCTGTACTGTACTCAGTAGAATGAGTACAGAATACCGAAGGGTTGTGGCATGTTTCAAAGGCATTCAAATAGAAGAATTTGAGGTCATTTTCTCAGTGGTGTTTCTCCATCTGACTGAATAACAGTTCCCCATTGAACAACCCACTACAAACTCCATTTTCCTGCCCCCAAATGGGCCCTGTTTGCCATGGCATAATCATGAGGTTGCAGACAAAGCACATTTTTTCAGCCCCATGGAAGCAAGAAAAAGGACCAGAGGGGTGGACTGACAGCTTAAAAGAGCCTTGGTGGGCTGATCTTCTTGCTTCTGCTGTCGGGAGGTGAGAGTAGGACAGGTGCAATTCTTCCCTCTGCAAACTAATTCCTCCCACACGCTGATCCTCTCCTATGCAATGTACCTAAGCTACAGATGGGCCTATGTGTTTCCTCTAAACACATGTTCTTTTTTTTTCTTTTTTTTCTCCCATGCTAGGGTAGGCAAGTAAATATGACAGGTCATTATTTCTTTACCCACCACTATTAATCTATTACTTACCCTTGGCCTTGACAGCAGAACCTCTGTGCAATCACTTCAGCCAGTGTAAACAGGTAATTCTGTTTTCCTAAGCTGGGAGTGAATTGAAGCATGCTAGATACAACAGTCTGATCCTCTCCTCACTTCCACCCCATCTCAGATTATCTTATTCATTTTTCTGGAGTGATGTTTGAGCCAGGCTGAGTGAGGGCTTAGGAATCAAGAACTCAGCACTCCTGGAGTTCGTCTTCATTTACAATCATTAGTCTAAGTTCATACACCTGGACGCCTTCGTCTGTGCTCAGCTTGGTTTTCATGAGCACAGGCAGTCGGTGAAGCTCTGCTCCAGCTATGTGAGTGATGTTATTAGTAGTGCTGCTATGATTAGATTTGCAGAGTGGCTGCACGGAGCCGCTGATGACTTGTCATTCCAGCTGATCCATCCTCCTTGCTCTAATCACTTGAGCTATGCAATTGCATAGGTAAAACCAGGGCAAGCTTCTAACTCACTGTTTGAGAACTTATAACCTCACCTCCTATTAATGCTTCTAGTCCATTAGCTTACATAGCACAGGTCTGTACCAGCTGTAAACTCTATACTGGAGGTCGTTAAACATTGTACTGAAAACGTCAGGGAGTTCTTTGTCATAACTCTAGCAGAGTTATTTTTCAGATTCTCTAGGTGATGCTGTTTCTCGAGTGGTGTTTCCTGGCATGCAACAGTGCCTCAGTTGCAGAAATACTATATTTTGTGGTACTGTTGCAAACAGCAATAGCTTCCACTTTCCCTTAAGCTCAAGAGAGCATCATGATAAAAACACTTCCTAGGAAATAACCCTAATTTTAAGGCTGCAGCTCCAAACAGGTAGCTGCCCACTTGGTGTCTGTGAGCACTTCAGTTCATGAACAAGTGAACATAAAGCAATGAGACAGTGACTGCAGGACTTGTATTCATTACTTTAGCCCTCTGTGAGTTGCATGTCTAAGCTGGTTGGTCATCTAGGCTACTGCTGTTGTAAGGAGGGACAGTGATGAGCACCTCTATGAATGCTGCTTATTCTGTCCTTGGTGACTTCCAGGAAACACAGTATTACGGAATGCCTGCTGCTTTAATAGGTGAAGTTCAATGACATGAATCCTACCTTACTGCTCTCTGCCAAAAGGAAACAGATCCACGATGCAGTCCCTCTGCCAAGACATGGTAGACGTTATGTTTGCCCATATGGAGTAGCACTCTGGATTCTTGTGCTTGGAATACAAGAGGAATTCCCTTTATATCAAACAGCAAAAGAAAACAACCTGTTCAGAAATAAGTGCAAAGCCCTTAGGAATATGGAATAGGTGCTCTTTTCTGGATGCCAGGGCCAATTACATGCTCTGTTAGATCATTTACAAAGCCCCTAGCTCTCTATGCAGTAAAACACACAGAGTACAAAGTGAAAACATAAAGAAACATTATATGCATGATCTCAAAATAAAACATTGGTGACAAAAAGCAAAAAAAGAAATGGCATAGGGTGGGCATGCTTTGCATTTCCAGTAACAGCTGATGTGTGTATAGTGACAGTGCTAAATCCTTCTATATTGGGTCTACACCTCTTTTGCACAGGGAATTTTGCTGTATGAGATGTGAGGCAATGAAAATCAGGGTCATAATATCCCACCGAGCTTCTGAGTCATCTTATTGCACTGGAATAAATGCACTCTAGAAAATACAAGCCATCTGTGATGTTAAATGCAATTATCCGATTTGCCTTAGTAAATGCCCACAAATCACCACCAAATGCTTAAATTTTTCAACACTATACTGAGCCATTCATGAGCAGGTAAAGGTTGCCATTGCTAAGATGTTATCAATTCTGATTATTATTAAGTTATTACTATCTGCAATAAAATAATTGACTCGATCCAAACCCAGCACAGAATGATTTCAAAGAGAAATAGGTCAATTTTTAAGCTTCGCCCTTCTGAGGATCACACTTGTTCTGTTATTACACTGAAGTCTATGTAGTATTGACTGCTATTTACAGCCTTGTCCTGCTGGCATTGAGCTAAGTAACAAATATTACCATTGCTAAAGGTCAGATCCCAAGTTCTCTGCTCCAGATTTCCATTTGTTAGAGTTTCTGTACACAGAGAATCCCCCAGACAACCTTTTTTCCCTCATTACCCAGAAATTTTGCCCAAGCAGCATTTTATGACAAGCCACACTGTAAATTCTAGCTGCCAAAGGCCAAGAAATCCCAAACAAAACCACTGTGCTTGTACAAATTAAGTATTCTGGTTGTATGGAGCAAGTCCACTGTGCTCTGGATGCATCAGCCATAATGTGCAAGTACAGATGATGTTCTAGACGTGCCTGGCTCTCTACAGATGCACGTGACCTACATTGCACCAGCTCATGCACCTACCTCTGCAGGAGTGAGCTCAATGCTCAGCCAGTCAAAATCAGCATAGAATCACCAAAACAGGCATCAAGAGAAGGCTCCGGGAGGATCTCCGAAGTGTTTATAAATATCTGACAGCAGCATGTAAAGAGGATAGGGCCTCTTCTCAGTGTTGCCCACTGAGAATATATGAGGCAATTGGCAGGAATTGAAATACAGGAAACCCCATTATAACATGAGAAGAAACTTTTTTTACTCTGAAAGGTAGTAAAACATTGGAATAGGCTTCCTAGAGAGCTTATGGAGTCCCCACTCCTGGAGATATTCAAAACCCAGCTGGACAGAGCTGTGAGCAACCTGCTTTCTTTGGCCCATCTCTGAACAGTGGGGTGGACTAGACAATGTCCAGAGGCACCTTCCAACCTATGTGATTGTGTGGTTCTGTATAGCAGTGTCCTGAGACCATTGAATTGTTCTAGACCACAAAAAAAATCCATTTCAGCAAATAATGGCAAAAGTCATGCTTGTTTAAACAAGCTACCCAACTGCATCAGTTCAGTATGCAACTTTGTCAAATCGACCTGCCATGGTAGGTTGTTCTTCATGAATGTCTAGCTCCATTTACATACACATCTCCTATTAGATCTGTCACCCTCATTTTCTTTGAGGAACACTTATGCAAAAGGCACAGTTTGATCCCATGATTCACACTCCAAAGGAGAGCAAAGAAGGTGCTCTGTGTGCTACTTTTCTCTGAAACAAAGGGATTCAAAACATTTTTTGGGGAAGTTTGGATCTCATTCACTGCTCTCAGCTTTCCAGTAGGAACGTACCTGGAGCTATCACTGAAACAGCCAATTTCTGCAGCAGCATGAGGAACACATTCCTTTGGCTTTTGTCATGGATGGAGAATGCTAACAACGATATACATCTTCTGCTCTTGAACACCTAATATAGGAACCCCCTCCTGTTCATGCATTTTAAACTTCGTCTGGACATGTCGCAATCTACACATGGAAGAACAAAAATTAAAGGAAACATTTGGACCGTTTGGAGCATTTCTCTATCAGAGCCTTGATGTAAGCAGGTCATAAAGCCTATGTGGTGCAAAGAAATTTCAGTATATATATAAATCTTTTAGACAGTTCTGGCATTCTTGTTCATGGTGTCTGCTTTATCACCAGAATTTGCCTTTAGCCATTTTGTATCATCTCTTGAAAATTTATGCACTAGTGATTTATATACACATCTTTGTATAGCTTGTACTCGCTGGCCACCAAGAGTACAGTTATCATGTCTGCCCTGTGGCTGCTCTGCTGCCCGACAGTGGCTTGCACTGCAAAAGGTCCAACAACAGGTCTGTGGCAAGTGACCAATAGCAGGCTAAAACTTTGCACACTTTGGGAAACTTTGATAAATTTTCTCTCTGATCTCTGACTGATTGTGCACATAAATCCTTTAGACGTATACTCCTGGCTTAGTCTGGAACTAGGACCGAATCCAGCCACACCGAGACTCCTCTCAGGTGTCTGGAAAGCTAGGGGCTCCCCTCCATCCTCATGACTCAAAGGGAGGGTCTCAGCTGCAAACTTTGCTAGAAAATGCTTCAGACGTAGGAAGACCAAGGTTGACATAGGCTGACATAGGTTGACCAAGTCTGAGACTGAGATTGGATCCAGTGGCCTCCAGACTATCCTGAGAATTTTAGAAAGCAGGAGAGTCTATTCCAAAGCTCATGACTCAACAAGAGGGTCTCCCTGACACTTTCAGCTGACTGTGTTCTCCACGCAGTAAATGACTGGGTGAACCTTTCCATCAAACGTCACTCAATCATTGTCTATTTATGATCAAACTTTGTTGAGTCACTATCTGACCTCAATAAAACATATTGCTCCTTCCCTCTCACTCCTCACTCATTCATAACACCCTGTTGAAGGGGAAAACTGGTTTACATCTTCCTCCAGCTGTAGCTGTCCCAGCTGAAAACACTGCTGTACTCAGCTCCTTATCCCGAGCTCAGTTATATAGCGCTCATTCCCAGGATCTGAAGCGCATGTGATCACACTCCCATGTACTTCAGACAAAATATGGTGGGTTGGCCAAGGTTTCACAGAAGCTCCAGAAGTAAAGCCAAATATTTCTAAATGAAAAAAAAAAAACCAAAAAAAACCAAAAAAAAACCCAAAAAAAACCACAAACTTGCAAACAGCAAGTGGATGCTCAAGAAAGAAAGTGATATATAAGTGGATGGTGACAAGCAGATGTAAGCAGAAGCAGTTGGTAGCTCATCCCAGAGGCATAGGTGTGGATAGAAGATGCTTCAAGGAGCTGGGTGAAGAAGTCAGTCATGGTAGTGTACTCTGCACTGCAAGACAGGTTGGAGCTGGAACAACAGATGTGACTGAAACCCACACTGAGCCTCAGGGGAGGCACAGTGACAAGGACAGAGCTCTCCTTGACATAAATGAGAGCATGATCTTCTGTGTTTGAGCACGCAGAGTTGGTATAAAGTGTGTTGCACCTCTGAAAACCCACAGGCACCTCAAGCCAGAGAGAAAAAAGTACTACTCACACTTGCATGTGCTTGCAAGCAATGGGAGCAGGGAACTGGCAGGGATTACACACCACAGCCTTGGTGTCAGGTTAGCTTTCAGCAAAGAGGAAGACTCTGCAGGCTAAAGACAACTGCAGAGGGCTGGGAGAAGATAAACCACTGCTCTATATAGTAGTAGCTCACAGTTATCCAAGAATGACCATAGGACCACAGGAAAATTTAGGTAGAAGGGAAACTTGGGAGGTCTCCAGCCCAAGGTCCCGCTCCATGCAGAGCTGGCCATGAGAGCAGACCAGGTTGTTCAGGGCTTTATCCAGTTGGGGTTTGAAAACTTCCCAAGATGGAGCAAACACAATCTCTCTGGGCAACCTGCTCCAATGACCAACTGTGTCCACGCAGAAAATAAAGGTTTCTTTCTGCCCAGTCTGACACACTGTTGTCTCCTATCCTCCCATCACATACTGCTGTGAAATGCTTGACTCAGAAAGTTGCTGTCCAAGGCACCCACAGCTGTGGTCCAACCATCATGCTTCACAGCTGATTTGTAACTGTCCTGTTGGGAAAGCTGTCACCAACTTGATTCAAGAGTAAAAAATGCGGCATGTTTCCAAGCTTGAATGAAACTTTTCTCCGGCTTTTCACAAAATAATCTATGAATTAAAGAGCTCATCATGTTGTTTGAAGATGGCAACAGTCGGTACTACTCTCTGTGCATGACTTAAAACACAGATGTTACTGGAGAGTAAAATTATTCTTACAGTTATAAAAGGATAGACATTTTGTATGTACAGACTACTATCAGCCCCAGACACATACAGATCATGGGATTAACCCCTCCACCTTCCTTTCCTTGCTTTTTAATAAGAATTTTTTTAAAAATGGATCTGAGTACTCTGAGTACTCTAAAATGTAAAATTTCAGAATTTTCTCTGTAGTCCAGAGGGGAAGACATTGATTACACAAGAACCACATTTTTAAATCTTTATTTAAAAAGAAGTAAATCAACTACTTGAACAGAAAAACAAGAGAAATACCAGGAACTGCAACACTAATGATAAATACATTCTGAAGATATCAAAAGCTTCTGCCTGATTTCCGAGTATCCTTCAGGCTCCTGTATACACTATAGGCATCATTATGGATTAATGATTTATCACACAAGATATTTTTAACGATAGGGAAACATAGGTGTGTAATATAAAGAATACTCAAAATATATTTAGCCAATAGTCAAGATGCCGAACATTAATTATACAATTTAATTGTAATATATCATGGCAGAATATTATTTTATAAAGTGTTATGAGGCAAGACTCCAAACAAGACCAGGTTGCTACACTATTAAAAGCTGCTTTCCAGTGCCTTAGTAATATACTGCAGAAATAATACTACACCTATTTTAAACAAGTTTATTATATCTTTGGGCAGACTGCAGTCTCCCTCTCTCCTTACAGGAGAAAGCACTGCATATTATATGCAAATAAATCTCCAAGTGGAATATTTAATTGTTTTTCTAAATTAATCTTCAGTTCCAAACAGTTGCTTCTGAATATTATTATTTATACTTTAATGTGTAGCAGAGCTTGGTTCATTCTGTGATGGTAAGACTGGATCCCAGAAACTTAGGAATTTGTTTTAATGCATCAAAACACAGGAATTAAGTCTAAAATTCAGTTTCTGCCCTTTTCCTGAATGCTTAGTTGAGTTATAGAGCACTATCTTCTTTCAAAATCAAATTCCTACAGAACATTAATAATGTAAATGTGGATATTTAAAAGAGATCAACGTTGGACTTATTGTATTTTATCGCCCCATCTTTCAGGTATTTGCGGGAGACTCATCAGGTCTTCTCAGGAAATGCCACAGGAAATCAAACAAACTACCATGCAAAGCAGAGTGTGCACAGACCTCCTCTCCTCCTCCCAGGCCTGCAACCCCACATCCCTAAGGCTGCATTTCCAATAACGTGCCTGGCTCTGAACAAGGAAAAGGGAGGAGAAGCTGGATTTCTCTAGTTTCCATTCCTACCACTGAATTTACTGCTAACTTCCACACTGTAGCGTCCTTAAAAGCTTCTGCAGAAACTTCCGTGTTTATTGCCAACCCGCCCAGGGTGTGCGCTGAAAGCAAGACCAAACGTACCGCCCTTCCCATCCACTTTTGGCCCTTGCTCCCTACAGAAGTAATGAAGCAGAAAACCCACTTCTTCCCTACGAATACCCTACTTGAATACTTATGTCTACGTGTGCTCCTCCCACAAGAGTCCTTTCCCAAAAGATAAATGCACTAGGCATCAAATACCTTCCAAAATCCCCAACGATTTCCATGTACTGAATCCTTGGAACATGCAAGAATCCAGGCATGGAGCCATTGGACAGGTGGGATGGTTTTGTGAGAGGGCTGTCATTATCACATCTGAGTCTGCTGACAACCTTCAGTTGGTTTTAATTTCACCATCACAGTCCAAGCTCGTCAGATTATGGTCAAAAATGCTCAGTTGTGGCGGTGATCCTGTTTGCTTCTGGCTTGAGGTCCCTAATTTTCAGCTGTTTGTTCAGCCGCTGCTGAAAGATGCTCTGTGTGTGTGCGCCTGGGCACCCAGAAAAATTAATTATGCTTGAAAATGCTAGCTCGTTTATAGCAGAAGTTTACAGTATCTCACAAGGAAGGCCACCAGATAAAGACAAGTGAGGATCTCACTGCTTTGCAGAAAGAACCTACCAGCATAAAAGAATACTTAAATCTCAATGACTAAAGATTACTTAAGTCCTAGTGACTATTGAATTTTTGCAAAGTGAAAGGGGAATGGAAAGAGAAAAATGATGATGCATGACAGTGTAGTGATGTACACAGCCCTGGTGTCTTGCTTAGACTCCAGAGCTCTTCTAGCAGAGCTGTGCTGTTGAAGGATGTACTTTGATCTAATGTTAGCTGGCAAAAGCCCTACCCAGATATAATTTGAAAGGCTTAGGAGCCTTTTGTTAGTATTGCTTATTTAATCTGGTGACCTAAGGCAAAGTACACAGCAAATTGACTTCTGCTGCTACAAACTGTGTCTGTTTTAAGGAACTCTTAAGTGAAAAATTAGAAGAAATATATCTGGAGAAAGACATGGTTAAAAAGAGAAGCAAGCAAGCAAGGAAGTAGGATGAGATAGCTCTTTGAGTTGAGAAAGCTGGTCTTTTTCTACTCTGTAATTTAAAAGGATGTTTTTAGAAAGTTAGCTAGCTCACTCTGATGTTTTTGAAAGCTCTGCTCAAAACAGATTGTACTTTACCATAAGTTAATTGAATCAGCTCACTGTCTCTTTTCTTTAGTGAGTGACATACATTAAGTTACATTTTGCTTAGTCTTGACCAGAGTTTTAGATACTTTTTGATATCATTAAATACTAGGTTTCATTAGCTATCATGTAACTTCAGGTATTAAACACTAACCCCCTTAACGTCTTCAATGTCCCAATTGCCAGCTAGACATAGCTATAATTTTCCTGTTCTTTAGCAGGCACAAAGTTGTAATTAAAAACTACATGGCCTTTTCTTTTTTTTTAAGGGCTTAGTAATACTGCATTCACTGGAGACGTCCTCAAGGACCATAGCTGAAATGCAGTTAGCAGTCAGAAATTCAGCATATTTAAGGGGATAGGATTCCAGCTCTCCATGGATGCACCACGTGAAGCAGATTCTTGGTGGCTATTCACATTGCTTCTAAATTCATTCTAACTAAGAAAGAAAACCTATGCACATGCATGAACTAGACAATTACAATAACTTATCTCCAAATATTGCCACTGCTCCTGCTTGAATAGTTAAATAAATGGATGGGCTTGAAACAAAATGTCATAAAAATCACAAACATTTATGTAGCATTGCTGAGAAAAAAAAATGTCCAAAGGTCTGTGTATATAATATATATTTCAAAATTGTGAAACCTGTAACACACTATTACCCTGTCAGAGTGCCTGAATATCTGCTGATTTCACCCAGTACATGGATTCTGGTGTGTGGTTGTAGTGCAGTTGGAAATACGAGCATATCCTCGCAATCGTTGTTATTTATAATGCATTACATGTACGCACAGACACATGAAAGACAAGGGTGCTGCTCCAGGGAGCTTGTAGCTTGCCTCATATACAACACAAAGGCTAATAGTTCAAATGCATATGAGAGCAAAGCACAAGCTGGAGCTTCAGGGCAAAGCTGGTAAGAGAAGGTTTCAGGAAAGTGTTAGGGTTTAAGGTTGTCCTTTATAAGATTTAGTTTTCCTTCACAAAATAAATAGGAAAGACCTAATTTTATTTTAATTATTTTGAGAATGTCAGAATATATGGGATTTATTCATTTGCATATTCTTTGCATATTCACTGCATATTCTTGCACCCTAATTCAAACTATCGGAGGTTTATTTTGCAAAACCAACCAGTCTAGAATAATGCTGCAATAGCTTGTGGTAACAAAGAAAAACGATATGTGAAAAGGTTTTCACCCCCTTTCTCCACGTGCCTGTGCATACGCAGCCCCTCTGCTGCTCTCCTCCTCGTTTTAGTGGTGACATGAGTGAAAGAACTCACAGACTCCCTGGGTAGGTCAATATTTGTTATGAAAGCAAGACTGAGGTATTTCTGAAGGAAAAGAAAGATCTTCAAAACGTTTTTGAGGCTTGGCAATGAGCCTAGGGAAGGGGCAACCCAAAGCTCTTGCAGACAACAAACATCTCAAGACAGATCGTAGGAGTGATGGGCTGCTTGGCACAGGATTTGGGAGATGCTGAAGTCAACTCAATGCACGCTTACTGCCTCCCAAGTCTCCTTCATCTTTTGGGTTTACAAGAAATGTGTGGCCCATCAAGAGTTGGACAGGATAAAGAGAATAGGTGGAGAGAGACTCAAGTTATCCATATTTTTTTCTGTGCCATTTTTTTCTCCCAGGAAAACCTTCCAATGTGTGTGTGAGAATATGGGACAAAGCCAATGGTCAGAGGAGACCTGGACACCAGGCTCAGACGCAGCCTGGGAACTGCTGGGAATGGCCATGACTGAAGCACCTTGTGTAATGGCTGCCTAGAGTTCGTGCACCCACGACGTTCTGCTAGGTGCAACATGGCACCAAGGCCATGGTGTGTCCTCACGGATGCCGCTGAACAGGAGGGACCCTGCGGAGGGGCAGGAGCAGCACCCACCACAGCATGGAGGACCAGTCACTGACAGAGCCGCTGTCGCTCACAGCACCAAGCGATGCCACGAGCCCACGGTGGAGATGGGCACTGCACGTGAACCACGGGCCGGCTGTGGAGAGGGGCTCCGAAACCGCGTGCCCTGGCTGAACCCAAGAACACAGGGGCGGGCGGCTGGGAGCAGGGGTGTTCATGGAGCCCATGAAGGCCAGTGCAAACCGGTGTGAACCAGCGCAGACTGGCACAGACTGGTGTAAAATGGCATGGACCGGTGTGAACCAGCACAGCGTGGTACAGAGTGGCATGAACCGGTGCAGAGCAGCGCAGAGCAGTGTGAACCAGCGCGGACCGGTGTGAACTGGTGCAGACCAGTACAGAGCCGAACAAACCGACGCAGAGCGGTGCAGAGCAGAATGAACCAACACAGAGCGCTGTGAACCGGCACAGAGCGGTGTGAACCGGCACAGAGCGGTGTGAACCGGTGCAGACTGGTGCAGAGCAGCACGAACCGGCGCCGAGCGGCGTGAACCGGCGCAGACCGGCACAGCGCGGCGTGAACCGGTGCAGACCGGCGCCGAGCGGCGCGCCGCGGCCGGACTACATTTCCCAGGGAGCCGCGGCGCGGCGGGCGCGGCGCCGCCCGCTGTCAGCGGCAGCGCGGCAGGTTGCTCGCCGCGGCTGCAGATGAGCGGAGCGAGCGCGCGGCCGGCGGGGCGGCCGGGGCAGCGCGGCCCGGAGCGGCGGCGGTGGCGGAGCCGGGGCGGCGGGCGCGCTATGCGCCGCTAGCAGCATGGCGGTGGAAGGTGAGCGCTGCGCGGCCCCTGCCCGCCGCCCCCGGGGTCCCTCCCCTGTCTCCTCCCCCGGGCACTCACCTGCGCCCGGGCCGGCCCGGGGAGCGGGGCGGGGGGGCTGCGCTCGCCGGCGGCTCCCGGGGAGGCGGCGCCGGCCTCGCCCGCGGGGATCCCGGCCCGCGCTGCTCCGCGGCTGCCGCGGGCTTCGCTCTGGCAACTTCCCGGAGGCGCCGCCGTCGCCTCGCTGCGGGCCGCCGGCCGGGCCCGTCGTGTGCCGGGGAGGAGCAGCCGCCCCGCGGCCCGGCCGCGAGGCCCCGCCGGGCAGGCGGCGACGGCGGCACCTGCCCGAGGTGCGGAGGTGGCGGGAGGCCGCTCGGCGAGGTGCCCTCGTGGGCGCTGGGTTCTGTGTCTGACTGGCCCTGACCCTGGTTCCTCCCTGGGGAGCTGAGTGAGGCCACGCGTATGGGACAAGGTGGATCCCTCCTTCTTGACTGGCATTGACTTTGGCCATTTGTCCCCTTCTCGGTGCTGCAGCACAAGGCAGTGAGGGTGCCTGGGCTTGGGAAGCCGTTTGCTTTCCTTCAGGAAAGCTTAAGTCCATGGTGTAAAGCAGTACATTTACCCTCATCCTCCTCCACTTAATTTGGCGTATATCACATTTTTTGATGTGCTTGTCCCAAGGCAGCCTTGAGCCTCATTCCTCAGCAGTGGTGGTATCTCTGGCTCAACCTGAGAGTGCTGAAGATCCAACTGGAGTTGCCTTTTGCTGGGCACCCAGGAGTGAGCTGCACGTTTGAGTGTCCAGCAAAAAGCTGTGCGTACTGAAGCCAGTGGACAGCTCAGTGCCCCTGGAAACCAACTTCACTGGCAACTCAAAGCAGGGTAAATAAAATCACCAGTTACTTCTTGAAAAGCTTCTGTGTGCATCCAAAGGCCACCCCAAACCTTAAGCCTTTCCATGAGTCCATCAATTTCCTTATGCACAGGCCACCTTACTGAACAGAATTTTGAAGACAATAATGATACAAGGAGAAAAGCTAGTGGTCCTGAAAAGAAGTGCAGCTTTTTCTGTGGGAAAAGGCTGAGCAGCCTGGACAGGGCATGCATGCCTGGGAGTGGGAAAGCGAATGAAATGGAGTGCCATGCACCAGATGGTGCCCATGCCAGCAGCAACCCTGTTTTAGTGCTCTGCTGTTATTTGCTTGAAGGCCTTCTCAGTCTGTTTGCTGGGTTCTTTCAGGTCTGTAGCAATTTCTGTCATTTTTGCAGTGTCTTCCATCTGAGAATCTCTAAAAGCTTTGTAAATATTAATGAAAGAAAGCTTTGCTAAACCTTCGGGATGCAGCGCTTCTCCCTCAGTGGATATGGGTGGGTTTTTTTCCCTTCTTTAACCCTTTCTTTCTGTATTCTTCCACCAGGATGCATCCTTGTTGCAGTGTCTCAAAACAGGCCCTCTAGTCTGTATTCTCTCTTCATTTTAACTCTTCTCCCGGTACTTTCGTTTTGCCTTTTGACTGCTGTGTAACTCTGTTCCCCTTACTAGTGCAGCAAGATGACTACTTACTTGTCTGGGAAAAAGTAGCTGTGTGGCTGTGACTACTTGGTGTGGATACAGCATGTGCATATGTAAGGTCTGTTCTTATCCACAACTTTCTGTTAGGACTACAATTCTTTGTGCTTAAAAGCATGCTTTTATCTTAACACTATCGCAGTCCTGGGTGTGGGCTGTGTGCTTCTCGTGAAATATGCCAGGTAGCTCCTGATATTGCAACTTCTGCTGGGGAAGCTCAGAGGTTTCTTGTCCCCTGCTACCATGTTCTTCGTTGTGTGTGGCTCACACTTTGTGGAAACTAGGCACAAGTAAAGTTGATGGGGGATTTTCTGTGTGATAGGAGTAGAAAAATGCCAGCTTGCCGATCTTGAAATGTTTTGGTCTTGAGAAGCACAGTCCTTTTTTTTTTTTTTTTTCGTTTGTTTATTTTCACTGGGAAAATGTGTTCCTGGTTTTGTGTTTGAGATCTTGAGAACATACCCTGCTGTATGTGAGATCTGTGAGCTTGGAAACGAGGAAAGTTTAGAAAAGTGTGGCTGAAGCTGAGGCTCTCCAGCCTTGTAGTGTCTCAGTACTTGCCCAGAAGCATCCATGAGTCTGCAGCCCTTGTCCATGGAGTCTTATAAGGCTTTTGAGTGACTGGGCACACTGGCTTTTGCACAGACTGACAAGTGGCTACATCTGGGGTTTGACTGGTCTCTGGAGGGGTCCTGGGGCATGAGGGAGCTGCAGATCCTGCAGCATGGGCGTTCCTGGCCGAAGCCAACATCTGTTGCCCGACTGGCCCTTTGCACTCCTTAATATGAGCCCATTTAGACGGGAGCACTGCCAAGCATGTCTATTTTTAGACCTAACAGTTTTGACAGTGTTCCTTTAAGTGTGCTTTTTTTTCTTTTTTTTTTTTTTCCTTCCTTCTAGTGAGAATGAAAGAACTAGGTCAGAGTCAGTAGAAAACGGCTTTTGATCTTTGCTACAGTGTTCTCAGAAATATTTTTCTGCTGCTCTTATGCAGCAGGGGTAAAGGAGAAGAGAGACGGGTAATATTTTCCCTGTATTTTTTGCGCAGGTAAGCATGAGCCTGACGGCAGCAGCCAGCCAACATCTGCATGTAGGTAATCCCCACATTTCTGTCAGATCCCACACAGCTCTGACCTGCATCACCCTTGAGATTCTTGGATTATATCACAGAATGGTTTCCTAGTAAGTTTGGCCTGCCACCTTTCTTCTTGTGTATAGGCTTTGGAAAGTATACAAATATATTAATTACTAGTCTCCTGAAGAGTGATGAAGAGTTAGTTCTCTACTGTATTGTGACCCTTGTTTAGTGGTCTGGTGCTGTTGGGACTCTAGACCTGTGTGCTGGAGAATATTTTTCTCCAGGTGAGGTCTAACTGGCTTAAAGGTGACAGAATGGCCCTGGCTTTGCTCCTCAGTAACTGAGGGAGAGCAGAGACTCATGAAAGATGTTAGAGCCTTCTGGGTTGTAAAGGCCGGATTAACTGCTGCAAAACTGAGCTTGTTTGCAGCCTATGAGCAACTCATCGCAAAGCAGTCCTGAGAATTCCAGCCCCATGGTACAGCTCAGTGCAAGACAAAGCTTCAGTGCTCAGCAAACATGAATCCATAGTGAATGTTGCCCTCTATTTCCCCAGAGATTTGAGGTACTGTGAGCTCCAAAGCTTGCTATGCCAGTCTGCCACGGATGCCAACATGAGTTTAGGATAATCAAAATGGCAACTTAGATGTTAGTTTCAGTTTGGGTACCTGTTATGCTGTTCCAAGGTGTGCCCAGAATTACAAAAATCTTGACGCAGTATTGAGATATTCAGCCTTACTTATCTCTGTACCCACTCCAGGCTCAGGCTCTCTGCGCTTAAGTTTCCAGGGAATCTGATCTAATAGGTGTTTTCAGCATACCTAATTGCCTGTGGAGCAAAGAAGTCACAAATCCTGTCATTTGAAAATAGCATGTACTTCTGTCATTTCTTATACTTTCCTTAGTAGGTCTCAACTGCTCCTTAGCTTGAGGGATACGAGGAACTGCCAGCAGGAGGTAGGGCGGAGATCATATTCTACCTTTCCAGTTGAAACTGTCACATCGGGTTGCAGCAGGAGAGATTGATGATACAGAGCTGGACATTTAGGACGTTTAGTGACTATTTATTGCAAAAATGTATTAGCTGTTATGGGGTTATGGGTATTGATACCTAGATCTGTTCCCATCCCCTTGTGTCTGGCAAGCTCCCCATTGGGCTACAGCATCTCGGCCCTTCTTTACTACTCAGCAACAACCTAACTGCAGAAGATGAGACTTGCTTCATGCCTCCACCTCAGTGAGCATACTGCTTGATAGTTGAGGGTTCTGTGCCTTCAAGCACTTTGAAGAGTTCTCCCATCTGGGTTGCTGCCTTTAAAAAAAAAAAAACAAAACCAAAAACCACTCAACTCCATCACAACTCACTGCATCTGCCTGTAAAAATCAGCTATAGTTCAGCTATGCCCAAAGGAATTATGTAGCTCTGTCGTTCTAGGAGTCTGTTTAGGACTGTAGTTTCTTACTTTGGGTGGGTGTCTTACTGTCTGAGGCATGTATGGGGAGTCTGCAAGCTGGAGTGCAGGAGGTTCTTCTTTTCGGGCAAGCACATCCCCAAGTTAAACCATGGCTACAGAGGTGTCGCCGCATTGCAGCCTGAGTGGTGGGTGGATATTAATTGCTGATTATTTGGTCGTTTTCTCCTTCCGTATTGAGACTTTTGTGAGAGGTCCCAGCATGGTAGGTAGTATCTAAGGAGGCTTTGTAGTTTTGTTCCTCTTTGGTAGCTCAACTCATGAGGTTAGGGCATGCTGTTTAGGTGCCAGACTTTTGTGCTTCTGAGCATTGGAGTATCAGAGGATATCTCATAGGAGACCAGTAGTGAGAAACTGAAAGAAAGGCACTGAAGCAAAGTGGTATGCAAGTGTTACGGTTAGGTGCAGGCTGTTCAGCTTGTAGCCTTGGAGAAGGTGATATCCAAGAAATCTTCCAAGTTTGCTATTGGGTACAGCCTTGGACATCTGGACAGCACCCTGAGCTGTGATCCTTCCCATGGCAATCTGGAAGTGCACAGCTAGTTTGCAGAGGCAGAGCTGCTGGAGGAGTATTGCTGAGTGCACTGAGCTGGGTTCCAGTGTTTGATCAGCTCTTACGTAAAGAATTGCCTTAATGTGTTCAGCTGGATCTTTCCCTGTTTTGGTTTGTGCCTTTTGCCTCTTGTCCTGTCACTAGGCACGACTGAGAAAAGTCTGGTTGCATCTCTTTATTCTTCCCACCTTGTGTATTTATGCACATTGTGAAGATCTCCCCAGGGTTTTCTCCTCTCCAGGTTGAGTGGTCCCAGGACAGATAATGAAGTCGTTTTGAAGTCTTTTGAAACTGCCTGGTAGATGATAATCAAAATACCAAATAGAATTTCAAGGGTCATGAGAAATAGTTTTCCAAACTAGTTCACAAAGGACAACAATGAAGTTGTATGAAAAACAACCTTTTTACTTTAAGCATGCAGCCCTCCAATTGCCTAGGTGCTGCCTTCAAACTTAGGACACTTCTAATTCGCCTAGGAAGATCAATTGCTGTGCACACTACTCTCGGTTTGTTTCCTTAAGCAATGGCTTATTGGGCTAACTGTGCTCTCGGTCTGTCTGAAGCTGATAGTTTTTATGACAGAATTTAGTAGTTTATCTCATGTGCAACCAGGACAGCTTCATTCATCAATGAAGCGGAACAACTCTAGATTTGTGTCAAGTAACTGAGAGCAGAATTTTGTCAGGACAATCCAGGTAATCAGGAAAGAGAGGGGTGGATGGGCATTTGGGCACTGAACTATAAAATTGTTTACAGCTAGAGTAGTGATGTATGAGATACATAATGGAAAAGAGAGATAGATATGAGCTGATACTGCTGTGCAACAGGGTAACATCAGCTATATCAAATCAATGGGATTAGTGCATGGGAGAAGGTAAAGGAAAGGTCTAGAGACAAACTGCAGCTATAGAAGTGTCATCAGGAGGATGCCTGTTCCTCTGGGAGGGGCAATTGCAAACTGCACTATCACCCCGCAGAAATGAGGTCCAAGAGAGACCTTCAGGAAAGCCTAAAGCAAGTCAGTTCTACGCCTTTCACCAGCACTGGCTTTTAACTTGGATTCACTGTGTTTTCCCTTGGTTTTGCACAGATCCTCTCCATCTTCAGAAACATCTTGTGGTAAAAGGACTATGAAGAATGATGAAGGAGGTGCTCTCAGTGGCAGGATGTTGTCGAAGCAGCATGATTCAAATTTAGTCCTGAATAGCGAGTTCATTACATTGCTCTGAGAACAGCAGTTCACCCTTATGTGGGGCATAATGAGGGCAGCAGCAAACAGGTAGACAACAGGCTGAATAGGGGCTGAAGGAAGCTTTGTGTTTGATTCTGTGATCTAAAACCTCACAAGGAGTACCTGGCTGGTAGGGAGCGGGCTTCAGGAAGGCATTTGGGATGGATTGTAGCTTCTCTTTTTTTTTTTTTTTTTTTCCCCCCTTTCCTTTTTGCTAGAGGGGATTTTAGTTGAGCTGGGAATGCATCTCTGCAAATAACCTAGTAAAAGCAAGAAGCAGACTTTTAATAATGCAGTTCAGAAACATGAAGAGAAAAGAATCCTAATGTGTGTAAATAGAAGCTTTCTGCTATATCTTCCTCCGGCAAAATAATTGCATGCTCTCAGCCAACTGTTTGTTGCTACAGTAATCAGCTGGGTTATGGAGGTGAGTAGGATACAGTGGTATGAGTAAGAAATAGGAGGTGAAGAAATCTGCTGGGGAAAGGAAAGAAGATATTTCCAGCCCTTTTATTATATATATAAGGAAAGGGGTAATTTCAAGGAATGACAAAGGAGGTGACTTAGAAGAAGGTGAGAAGAAGGCAGAACTGAAAATAAAGTCAATGATCAGATTAGAAAATAGTTATGCTAGTGAGAATATAGTATAACTATATATTTCCTTTGGCTTTTGATGAATTTGTGCATTTATCATCCTGTGCATATAGGATGTTAAATAAAATCTGAATTCACAGTTGAACTGTAGCCATTTGACTTCATATGTTCAGTAGATGTTTGCCCTGTGGTACGTCATAAAAGCAGAGGTTTGTGGTACAGGTTTTGGGAAGGGAGCCTTCACTGCAACTGAGGCAGCAATAAAGAATGTGTGTCTTTCTTGTGTGTGCCTGATACCTGTGCTATGTCTTAGGCTCCCAGCATGCAGAAAAGGTTTCTGATGTAACACTTGCTGATTATAGAATTGAATAACAGTGCTATTAGGGCAGGAGATGAAGCACTCTTAGAATTACAAGTTGTACTGAAATGTGACTAGCTAATTTCCTGATTTAGAAAGCATTTATTAGGTGATTGCAGGGACGACAAATTTGTTGCCGGAACAGTGGAACTAGTGAAGCCTCGTTTCTTTCCTAGGTGTGTTCTTCATCTTTTCTATCTTCTATTCTGAAATACCACCAATTCCAGGCATGTGCACTTTCACTGTGAAATTCTCACTGTGAAGTTCTCACTTAATTAGGCATTTGTATAAGGCAGTTGGTAGACACTTTTCTATCAACAAGAGACATAACTTAGGTATCTCCCTCTCTACCTACTTACTGATTTTCATTTCTTCATACATTGCCATCTTATCTCCTGTTACACTCACTTACTGCAAATCTCTACATCTTACAAACATCTTTGAAATCCTAAGACCTGCTTTATTTTTCAGAAGAAGCTTAATAAAGGCTGGCACAAACCTTCTAATTAAAAAAGAATGAAAGTATTTTACAAAATTAATTGCCAACCATTCTGTGCTATGATCCACTATTCAAATTATGTTTCTGTACGCAACTGATTCACAGGGCTTATTGTCCTTTGTTGCTATGTTCACTAACTCTGTTCTGTCCTGTGTACCTCAGCGTTCTCTTCACCGTTATTCTCTTCCCCTATGTCTGTGCAGATGTGTGGTAGGTTTGCCATACTTTTACACCAAACTTTCAGTGAGTTTCCGTGTGGTCAGTTTGAATTCAAGAGTCGCCCGGGTTATAATGGAAGGAGAAAGTTCTCCAGAAATAATATGGCTATCCAGTCACTTTATCTGTTCTTCATGACTCAATTCTGTTGCTGTTACAGAAAATAGAACTGGGAGAAGTATTGGGGAAGCTGTGAGGTCTACCTAGGGTTGTGATAATGTGCAGACTGTATTCTGAGGTCTAGTTGCCACTTGGATTTAGAGTATTTGCTGATTTCTATGAACTGTAGTAAATAGAAAGTGGACATTGCCACAAAAAAAAAGTTTCCAATAGAAAAGTTGTCTAAAATGCATTAGTAAATCTCTTAACTTAGTAAACTTAGATACATAAAATGCCTGTAGGATGAGGATCTCAAAGGCAAAGGAAACATAAGTAAGATGATCATTTATTATTTGGGGCTTAACGTTCTAAGGAGTAGTAGGGTGTTTTTAATCTCCCTCAAATTCAGGATTTGTATGGAGTTCAGCAGGATTAGGAAACCTCTGTTCTGTTTGTTTAAGGATGAAATGACAGAGTTACTCATTCTTGTTTCCTGATATAGTCTTGATGATGCCATTCAAAGTTCATTACTACATCAGCTATCTCACTTACCGGTGAAGTAACTGTAAGAGATGCATGTGAAATGTGGTAGATTGTCTGATACTGTTTACTTTTTTCTGTTAATTTTTGTCCTTAATTTGGGGCACCTTCTTTGCTTTTGGATTATTGAAAAATGAATGTTTCTTCTGCAAGAGCAAATGGGGTGTAGTAGTAATTGTTCAGAACTGTTCAGGAGTGCAGTTACTTTAAACTTTGCAGCTGGTAAGTCAGAAGGAGTTAAAACCCTTAAATCTGCAATTACAAACTAAAATGAACAGCCTACCTCTGGGAGTTTCATCTCTTTCTGCTTGAATGTTTCATCTCTTTTTGCCTGTATCTTCTTCCTACCTTCTGCCCTCCTTAACCCAGTTCAGCGCTTGCTTTC
Source organism: Eudromia elegans (assembly GCA_003342815.1). NCBI lineage: Eukaryota > Metazoa > Chordata > Aves > Tinamiformes > Tinamidae > Eudromia > Eudromia elegans. The sequence continues at coordinate 2,297,084 of PTEX01000078.1, forward strand.
TTCTTGCAGAGCTGTCTTTATTCTTGTCTTTATCTCCTAGCTCACCAAAGATGGAGAGAGTCCATTGCTTGGACAAATACGTGATGGTAAACTTTGTGTATTGTAAGAATTGATCCTTTGTTAAACTGATTAATCATCTGCTGTGGTCCTGATTTGGGGCTGCTTGGCTGTGCTTATGGTACTAATTTCATGGCATTAGATTGGCAGATTGGAGAAACAGTGTTAGGCGAAATCTTTGAGTTACTACTGCAGCATGTTGCCAGCATTCCAGCAGTATTTACCAGGTGGCAACGGAAGCAGCAGGTAGGATTCCTACAGAGCTTGGTCTGCAGCTCCAGCTGGCTCAAAATGACAGGTCGTGGAAGCTATGATGATTTATATTGGTTGTAGATCAGACCTTATGGAGAAATAATTCCTATAGGCAGAAGCCATTAATTCTGTCAAAACTAGAAACTGGCTGATAATGCTGACAGGCTACTCAAAAGTTATATTTGTTCATTCCTGTGAATAAATTTTTGCTAAAGTAGTCAAAATAATCCTAAACCAGATGGTACTTGTTAAGATCATCTCTAGCTTTTGTTTCTAATCCTTTTTTTTTTTTTTTTTTTTGTATTTTAGAGGTGGTGTTGACTACCTAGGCCAGGTGTAAGCCTGAAATAATTTTATGTGTTCTAGAGATACTCAAAATTAGCAATGAATTATAAACTTCTGGAAGCTTGGGAAGGGCTTTGCAATATGGGTATCTCTTGGTCATTTGTTGTAATCGGACATCTTAGTCTGAAACTAAATTACTATGTGGATGTTTCTCTGAATTTGATCTATTTACAGTCAGAATTTGATCAGACTGTAAGTATGGTCAAGCAAATAACCCAGATGATACTCTTTGACCACTCAATTCTTCAGTATACCGTGTGGAAGCTTGCAGAGGCATAACTGAACAAGTTGCCTGTGGAATTTTGCATAGTTGAAGCTTTGGTCTTTGACAAAGAACCAGCTAAAGACAGAAGGGACACATACAGTGAGACTTGCCACCCAGGGATCTGTTGTGATTTTCATGAGCTTTGTGTAGTTTCAAGATGACTGAAGAGACCTTTGGATCCTTTATACAGGGCTCCTGTTATGTGTAAGCTGAGTTTGTTGAAGTTTGAGATTTGCTCACTGACATCTCTTTCCCAACTAAGCAACATTTTAATGATGGGTGTAACCAGTGAGTTGTATGGATTTATCTCCTAGCATGGTACAACAAAGTCTGTGGTATGAGTATACAAAACGGAGCTTGTTTGCAAGTGTTTACCATTTGAAGGTTTTCTAGGGATTGTTAGATTTTTGGATGGATGGCTCCTGTGTCTGCTTTTTGTCTCTAAAGAGCAAAAGCTAAAAGCACATGACTGTGATGCACACAGAAGAGCACAGATGAGTAAGAAGATGCTATTTTTATTCCATCACTTTTCAGAATAGAGCAATTGTTATTGAATGTAATTCAAGCACTTGCCAAATATGCTTTAATGTAGTCTTAATTGATCTGCTTAAAATTTTAAGCAGCCAGCATATTCCCACTGAAACAGGCGTTTATGAAACAGGCAGCAGAGTGCACTGAGATGTACAGATTGATCACAGATTTATCTGCTAAGCCTTGAGTGTACATGTTGTCTAAGACTTTTCATCCAAAACTTCGGATTTTCAGGGCTGTCTTCTGGAAAGTCTCTGAGGTTTTTCTCAGGACAGGACTTGTAGAGTGTCCTGTAGTAAAATGCAAGGCCTGCCCCAGGTGCCAGTAGCTTACTGTAGTGACTTAGTACAATGTCAGGCGTGCTCAGACAGGCTGTCTCTTGGCCCTTGGCCATCAGTGAGGCAGACTCATGGGAGAAAGGCAGCTAGGGAGGCGCAGCATCCACACTGCCCCCAGAGCTCTCCACTGGATCTGCCATAGGCATCTGTGTGGGCAGCAACCACTGCCACACAGAGCAGCTTTTGGAGGACAACTTATCTTGCCCTGTGTCCTGGGAAAGGACTTGGGTTTATATTCTAGTCTATGAAAAACTATACTAGAATATTGCATTAATTTTGTTTCTTTCCTAGTTTTTTTTAGGAAAAACATGATCATCTTGCCATTCTGGGTGCACCATCTTCTATTTTCTCACAGAATTCCAGATTTCTGTAACTTGACAGTTTTCAGCAGCCTTTTCGTGAAAGCTCTGGAAAAGCATATGTCTTTAGGTAGAGTCAGAGGTAGAAAAATATAAGCTGTACCATTGACTGAGAAATACAAGAGCATTTAAGAACCTTTGTTTGAGATAACATATTTTTCTAAATGTAATCTGTAGATCTGTCACTGAGTCTGCCAGCAAAATTCCTCATGTAGCCAGTGTGCACAGACAGAGTGGCACAGTACATCCATCCACCTGCACCCTCCTCACAAAAGAATTTCCACCACAGGAAGCCTCAATCCAAGTTCAGTAGCAATTGCTGGGAAGCACAAAAATTATCATTATCAGCTGTTAGGTAGAGATGTCAGCAGGCTGTCTAGCCTGTGGATATTGGGGAAAAGACAATTTCAGACTTAGATGAAACTGGATAAAGAATGATATTATTGAGACATATGGATGATATATGAGTGATGAGACTATATGGAAGAATATTAGAATGGATTCTGTTTCAAAATCAGTATATTTACTGATAGCTAGTGGTATTAGGATGATTAATTCAACTGATTTGGAGGTAGATTTGCTCTATTGATAGATTTTTAAAGTCTTGGAATCAGAAGGTAGTTTTCATATGGTAGAATGAAGATGTACAGAGAAAGTAGGGCCATTGCCAAAGAGATGATACAAGAGCATGGTCAAATTCACCGGATTTGCTGACATAAGCCAAGGTCACAACACAGTATTTTAGTAAGAAACTTCTGCATCTGTAGTGAGAATCTCTTCCAAGAGAATGCCATGAAGTCCTGAGAAATGAGCTTTACAGTAAAGAGGAGTCAGCTGAGGGGAGTAGAGAGTGCAATAGGACTTGTATTTTGGAAAAGGTTCAAAAGAAAAAGTTGGCTTCTGATAAAGTTTACAATTTGTGGCAGCCAAGAGATTGATAGTGGGATACAGGCTGTTCTGTGAGAGCTTCTTAAATTCAATTTTATCGATGGTTAACCTGGAAGCTGTCAGTCTTTGTATTTTGTATAGCTGATCCTGAAGCTTAGAGTTGATATCTAGCTAAAATGTCCTAAAAGCTGCTGATTCAGGAATTAGATAGATATGTTGTTATGGATCAAACCTTGACCTTTTCCCTTGCTTTTAACAAATCTTGAAAGGGAAGAATTATGGCTTGACTTGACATTCAAAAGAAATGGAGAGCTCCACCTCTGTCACAGAGATGGAAATGCTGCCTTCGCTGTGTGGCTGCAGGAAATAACAGATCTGTTCAAGCAAGCACTGTTGTTGCTTAGGCTCTGGGTGCCTGAGATGGAAGAAGCACTGGAGAAAAACAAGAGTAACCGTGAGCTGATGACTCTTGACCAAGAGATATTGGCTTTGCCAAGCAGCAGATGTTACTTATTTTCACCTCTGCTCTTTCCGCCTTCTCCCCATGCTGAGGATTTTGTTCTAGAGTTGTTTTCCTGGAGGAAAGTCCTGGCTTTGTCATTACTGCAAGCCAAGCCTGTGACAGGCTGAAGAGGCTGAACTCTTTCCATATAAAGATTGTCTTTTCTCCCCAGCTTAATATCAGTGACTTCAGAAAGGTGCTTTCTGAGGGCACCTGGATTTCAAGCAGCATCTTCCCATGCAAGTTTTTTATTTTTTTTAACCTATCCAGATGCTTCTTGCGCATGTTACCATGCATGTTACCAGAACATACTGTGGTGTTTATTCCCTCTAATATGCAGTAAGTCTTCTTTAAGCCAGAAGGCTTTTCCTACCTCCTCCCTGCTCTGTGTTGCGCTGCTGCCCCAGGGAAGGGAGGAGTGGGAGCACAGGAAGCTCCCTGCTGGCACAGGGCTCTCAGGGCACTGCCCAGGCCCATTGTGCTCTGTGACTTCCCTCTAGGGAGCATCGTGGAAAAGGGCTGGCAGCCAAACGCTGCCTGGATTGGGATTGGGTTGAGGTTTATGAATGGTTAAAGCATATGCCCAGCAGTCTTTTGGCTGGGCAAGATCTTTGCAGGAGACAGTTGGAGATTTTTCACTTTTCTTTCCCCACTGCCCCTCCATTTCTTACTAAGTGTCTTCCACTGCTGATTTCCAGCCCATGCTGTTCTTCTGGAGCAGGATGTGTCAGAAAGGAGCTTTATACAATATAGCTGTGTTAGCTCCCATTTTTTTGTGAAGGAGGAGAACTAACTTAAGTCTGTCTGCTAACAGACAGTTTCCATCTGCATCAAGCTGTGGAAAGGTCTGTTGTGGCAGATCGTATCTGTCTTTTCTGTGGTCTGGTGAATAAACCAAGTAGTCTTTACTAATTACTTACTCTTATATGAGCGAAGAGAGCTCCGGTAGTTTTCTGGTGTCTAAAGACATACTCATATAAATATAACCACAAAATATCATCTCTTTGAAACATGCTCCAAAGAGTCCTTCTTCGTAACAGCTTGGCGGGATCTAGATATCTTTACCCATAAAGGCAGCACAGCCATAGCAGGTGAATCCTATTAGTGTCACTGCAGAAATAAAAAGGGTTTTACTTTTTCTCTGACACAGAAGGAGGTCTTGCAAGGGAAGAATTGAGCTGCAGTTATGCTCAGGAGGCTTATTTCCATCGTAGTCTTGTGGCAATGGTAAGAGCAAAATCCAGGAAGGGTAAGAAATATAGGACTCAACAGTTAAGAAATACCGCTGCTGAGATTATCTGGATTTATGCATTTATGTTATGGATTGACTCAGATGGTATGGCTGGAAAAAACTGTGTGTGTAAAGAAGTGACTGAAAATAATCATTTATTTTCCCTTCTCACTGATGAGGGGCAATGGCAGACCTGTGAGATTTGGGGTTGTGCTGCCTTCAGCCAGCCTACAAGATTGCTTTGAACGAAACAAAAAGAGGCATAACAGTGAAGCTGGAATTGAGAAGCTGCTTGCTTTGGGAAACTAGGATCTGTAACAACTCATGATCAATAAAAAATTGCAAATGTGTGGCCTCTATTAAAGGAGGCTGGAAGATGCTAGACATGAAGCAAGCATGGAAGGTGTTGTAGATACATTTTCCTTTCCCCTAGTTAATAAAAATGATGTTCTTGGTTTTAAGAAATTTGTCCCTAAAGAGAACACCTAGAACACCTAGAGAACACCTTCCAAAAGACCTTGCTGGAGAGTTTTCTGTTATGTTTAAAGGCAAAACTGCAACTAGGCTAAGCCTAAACAAAGAAAGGGTCCCCTGAGAAAGTGTTTTTAGCTAAATGTCCTTCTATGAATGTCTCCATTAGAAAGCCTGCTCCTCCTCCCAAGCACCACATAGATTCCTTGCATTTCCCTCCCCAGCTGGAGTCTCAGCAGGACTTGCCCTGGGCTAGGCAGGGCATCTAAAGATTTCCCCCTTTCCTGTTTTGTGTGGTCTTTTAAAGCATTAACTATTTAGAGCAGCATTTTTGATGTTCTTACACACTTATAAGAAACTTTTGTAAAAGACTACTAGTGATTGTAGGGAAACTTTGGGTTTCCCTACAGCTACTCGCAGTAGTACTGGACTTTAGTTCTCCTTCGATTTTTGCTTTAATTTAGTGCTTATTGGTGGGCCAGTGGTATATGTGCTTTTCTTCTACAAAAGGAAAAAGGTAACAGTTGTGGTTTGTAACAAAATACATCGTGCTTTATTGCTTTCTATCACTTACTGTTGTTAGTGAATTACCTACCCTTCATGATATTCTCTTCACTTGATGACAGAAGACCTTTTCTTGCCTAACGTGCTGGTGAGGTTGCCTGAGTACTTGTCAGATCATGCATCTTTCACAAATGTACACGTATTTTTGCAAGTCCGAAGGAGAAAAGGTAAACTTGGACTTGGTGTTTGCTTTAATCTTCACCAAGTAATAATTGTTTTAATTTGGATTACAAGCATATGGATTTTTTTTCTTAAAGGCACTGTAGCTGAAGGGCCCTCTCTCTTCTCTGACTGCTTGAGCTACTTGAGCTTCTTTCTCCTCACAGAATTTCAGGGCTAATGGTAAGGATAGCAGAAAATGGCAGTTCTCCTTTCTGCTCTCCAACCAAACAAGTGTTAAGAGAAATAGTTATTTTGATTTGCATTTTGGTGGGGAAAGGGTTCTGTTGAAGTCAGTAAAACATTGCACCTGCCTGTTCTTCTGAGCAAGAGTTCTTCTGCATATGGGGGAAGCTTGGACACTAAATGACGAGTGGTGCTAGAAGCAGTACAGTTGCCTAGAAATGCATACAGAAAATTGAGATACCTGCATGAATGGGAAGTTGCTGCAGGATGAATACATTTGAGAAATCTGTATGCTTGCCAGAAGGGTTGTTAAAGCTGCCTTCTGCATGAATGCTGCGACTGTGAAATTTCAGATAGAAACCAATTAAACTATTGCCATAGTTCTGTAAGCATTTCTGGGGTATGGTTTGCATATGAGTTTTTTTTCCCCTGGCTGCCTTCTTTATTCTGCTATCATTAGTCCACACCTCATTATATTCTCCTAGAGTTTACACCCCTCTTGCTTGTTAGGGTGGTGAACATGGTAATTTGCAGTGGTACAAAGTACTGAAGGGAGCTAATCAGCTGGGTAAGTCATTGCTGGATGGACAGAGTGGCTTCCTGGCTTGCTGTGCATGGCTCACTTATCTTGCATTGTTTAGGACACAGAATGCAGCAGTTAATGGAGAATGTGATAGAAAAGCTCTAACTTACCTGCCTAGCAAAAAAAAAAAAAAAAAAAAAAAAAAAAAAAAAAAAAAAAAAAAAAAAAAAAAAAAAAAAAAAAAAAAAAAAGGTAGGGCTGAATGATAAATACCTGGGATATATTGTCCTCCACTAGTAAAAGCTGTAAATTGAGGGTCTTGGACTCTGTAGCAGTGCTAGTAGAGAACCGTTTTACACAGTAATCTGGATAAAATAGCACTATAATATGCTGTGGTATTTTTCCATTTTCTTCCTCAAATAGCTCTCCCTGAGTTGGTATCAAGCTACAGACAATTCTTTTATCATGATCAGACTTCAGTCTGGCTATCATGTAGCATTTGTTAATACTTGGCGATAAATGCTTGTGATGTCAGGTTATTTTTTCCTAAGTAGCTTTTTCCTCTTTGTTGTAATTTTTTTTCCCCAGCTATCCATTGCAATCTGAATCCAAATGGTATTGATCATCCTGTCCCCACAGAAGATATTAACCTGCAACTTGAAGGTGAAGGAGTTGAATCGCCCTCCGTTAAGAACACTCCGAAAGGGCCTGAGTCAAAAGAGACGCCCAAGAAACAAGTGGAGCCAGAAATATCTAAGGTATGTTGAACTGGATCCTTCTTTGTTTCAGCTGGGCTTGCACTTTGACATCCTTGCTTCTGCTTGGAGAGCATTTATTATTCTGATAAAAGTATATTAAGGTACAAAAATAATATTCTGAGGGGAGTGGGTGTTACAGAGGGGAGATACTGCAGCTGAGTTTCAGCACACACACATATCTTGGGTATTATTATTATTAAGATGATAGAAATAGTGGAATTGCTTGCTCTGGCATTTTGGAGACAAACGTTTATTTTTTGAATTACTTGAGTAACAACCAAAAGAAGAGTATATTTGGGGTGTGCGGGATTTTTTGTTTGTATTTTCTTTTCCTGGAGCAGAAAGCTTCTATTGGTATATGAATATGTAGATTATTTTATAGGTAACTGAGTTTAATAGACAGTGTTGATTGGTTTTAGGTAAAATAAATATGACCAGTTTTTCTGTATCTATTGAGTCAGTGAATAGACATACTTCAGCTGTGAGTTCTTAGAGACAAAATGACATGTCTGTTTTCATTAATAAGCTAATAGAAGGTTTGCTGTTTCCTGTCCATTCACAATATATGTGACTATGAAATGCAGCTGAATGTGTGTGTTCAGCTATCCTGGGTATAGGACAATAAGTTGTTATATTAGGTATGTGTTTAACTAGAATGACAAATAAGAGAATGTAAAATATATTTTAGGCCAGATTCTGTAAAAGCCCCATCAATCCCTTTGACGTAAAACCTAAACTCTAAAAACATGCCTTTGTGGGGGAAATTTCTGCAGAGTAGAAAATTGGGGTTTTACTGGATTTGACACTTTTGGAGCTAGTAGAGCAAATAATTTTTTTTAAAAAAAAGACAAAGAAGAAATGATGTGTAGTATAACAACTGTTTCAATGGCTGAAGAAATAATAGCATTTCCTGCAGTCACTCATACAATAAATGAATTTCACTTTTAGAATAAATTAGCATTAAATATTTTGAGCAGTAACCTTAACAATAAAGACTCAATATGAATTCTCTATACTGGTATTTATCTGAAATATCTAATTATAAATGAGTGCATTTTCAGCTCAATTCATTACATCTTTAAGTCATTGAACTGGATTCAATTCAATTCAGGCTAGATTTGATCAAAATCAATGCTACTTCTAGGATCTTTTATGGCTAATATCAAGTGAGCTACTGATTTCTCAGGAACTCTTAAGGGGCAGATTTGTGCTTAACGATTTGAATTTTCGGTAATTAGCAGGCTAAATTTTGGGTAGTCCCTGGGACAAGGCTCAGCTAATCGTATGTTTACACAGCCTTTTGCAAAGACAAGTGGGCTCTGCCCGTGTGTTACCCTTGCCAGGCACAAACCTGGGCTATGGGGAAAACTAGGGAGGTTTAAGCTGGAGCAAATGTTGTTGGCTTGGGAATAACTGCACTAAAATTTGTGCCTAGTTGATCTGGAGTGTAGCTAGATCAGGAGCATCTTTGTAAAAAGCTTCATCCCAACAGAAAGCTGAATTGAGTTTTATTGGTGAGTTAATATAAGGGAGCCTGTGCTTCTACTGCCTGAGCTCTGTCCCTTGGATTCATAAATGGAAACCCGTTCTCAAGGCTGCGTGTCGGGAGGTGGGCAGGGGGAGAGGAGGGAAGTGAGGAAACATTTATCTCTGTGGAATGAAGTTAGCCCTTGGATTGCTACACCTGATTGCAGTGGCCTTATTCAGGAAGAGTTGGGCATGCTTCAAGTTTAATGAAGATAAAACCAAATAACAAAACAGGTATCGTGAGTAATGGAATACGCTTGACCTAATGGCATTAAACTAATGAAATGGATTACTGCTCTGCATGTGTGTGCTGCAGACATGGTAGGTAACTTCTTGTTTTCTCTCTCTTTTCTGTGTAGCATTAACTTAGCGGCCTTTCTCATTTGGATTCATGCCATTATAGTGCTATGTAGTTTGTCTTTCCTGGCTTGCTGTACTATAAACTTCAAAGTTGTGTTGCTGTGCCCTCCAAATTTTGGATATAGAGTTTGATTGGTAACTTGTGAGTTGAAGTAAGCTGCTGTTATGAAACTTGATCTGTGCTATCATATCTGTCCAGTGGAAAGATGAGAGGGAATAGAGGAAAGTATTATAAATAAAACACTTCAGACAGATCCATTTGTTTTATATTTCCTCATCTCTCTTCCTTTTTTTTTTTTTTAAGATTTCTTAGCAATCCTATGCATTCAAATAATATTAAGACATACCTCATATCCACAGTAGTGAGATTTATACGGCACATAGCAGCGCAATGTGTTAAATGCAATTTAGGAAGCCTTATAGACCATTTTCTGTGCCCTTGGCCTTCTAATTTGTCTTCATTGGGAGCAATTCCAGTGCTTCAAACTGGAGAAAACCTGAAGGTTTTACTGTCCAAAGGAGCAAACAAAATCTGCTCTCCAGTGGAGGGTGTTCTTCTCTTTCTCATCTGCAGTGGACTTACAGAACAGTAATAATCAGTTTAAGCTTTCCTTTCATAGCGTTACTATATTGAAAATAGGGAAACATAAGCATTTTCTTTCAAATTTGGGATGCATCTGCAAGAAGTTCAACATGGAAGAAGCAACACTCATTAGAAGCTCCCATTGAACATGGTATTTAATTTTTAGAGACTGATAGAGATTGTTTTAAAGGAATTTTAAAGGAAAATAGAACAAGACCTTGGTCTCCCCTAACCTCTTCTAGAAAGAAACTATATAACAAATATGAGCAAGACTGGGAAAAGTTGAAATTATTTATGTCTGAAGTGATTTGTACCATCAGTGAGACAGATAAAGTAGAGGAGATAAATTGAGGAAACTAAATGTAAAATATACTACACTTTTTTCTATTATTTCTATATGTGTAAAAAAATTATATATGTATATTTACACTAATATGAACACACTCTTGGACAATGGTTAATTTCACAGTATTCAGAGTACGTCTGAAATGGTAGGCAGTTGAGTGGATAGAGTGTAAAACTCTTTATGTAGAAAATCCAGAGGATTTAGATGTTTCTTAGCACCACGTGCCTTGAACCTGTTTCTGTGTGTGTATATTTACTGGAATTCTTCATGTGGTTAAGATGCTATGTCTATTCTCTATTTTTTATGGAATTAGAGAACTTTGCAATCTCAAATTTCATGGCTCATTGTATTTATCCAGAAATAATTATTTATGATACATGAATTTTTTTCTGGACTTCTGAAGTTCCACGCTCCTGAGTTTTGGCTTGAACCAAAGGTGACTTTCCTAAAAGGTCTGGAAAATCGTCTTGCAGAAATACTAACTTCACCACGGTTTCCCACCTGTTACATTCATAAAGCTGCCTTCACTGTGTGCGTGAGACCTGCTCCTCATCTGTCACTTATTAAAAGAAGTGTATTTGTTCAGGGCGTTTTGATTATTACATAAGATACGTATGTCTGATGGCATTGCCTGCACTATGCAGTAGCAGCATAGGAAATATAGTCATTTTAATGACAACCACTGCAGTTGGGCTTGTTTTCTTGTGTTAGTAATTGCAGTTTCATATCCGAGTCAGACAAATTAACACTCTTTTAAAATGTTCCTGAAAACTGTGAAAACTAGCTGGGAAAATGAATGACTCTACTTTTTTGGAGTGCTTTATAGACAACAAAAAATGTAGTCTACTGGTGTAGTGTTGTTCATTAATTCTTTGGGGTTGTATTTCTTTCCTTTATATATAAAACACACACACACTTATTTCTTTCTTCAGAGTGGCATCAAACAGAGCTGAAGGGCTGGCTGAAATTAATAACAAGAGGATGAGAATTTATATTGCTTTACTGAGCCTAGCTCAATACTGATAAGAGTGGGAGCATCGACTTTGGCTTCAGGAAAAGTTCTACTGTCCGCTGGGACTAAGTGGTGTATGTTAAGAGTGCCGGAGGAAATATCCAAGGAGTGAGGCTTTTGGGTAATAAGGATATTACAAAAATGTTTTTAAAATATAAAAGTATCATCTTGTCGACTATTTACAAAAAAGAAAGATCTTCTGAAACTTCTCACCAGAAGAGTAAGTTGTTTGGTATTTTTACTCAGTAGTTGTTGTTTCACAGTCAACCTTATAAAATGGGCTGAGATGGACTGAATTCACCAAGTAGTGACACCCCCACCCCCACTTATTCTCATCATCTGGTGTGTGCGTAAAGCCTGGATAAGAACCCAGATGCAAGTGGCTGAGGTTAATGAGTTTTCTGCCTGGCAAAGTGAAGGTTCAGCAGAGCCCTGATGCTCTGTTCTGCTTCCCTAGGCCTCCATCGTAGTGCTGGAGAGTATTTGAATTGCAGACCTCTAAAGGTACCCTGGGAAGTATAGACCCTGCAAGGTGAAATGAGTATTTGCTGTCACCAAGTTGACTTTTCTTAGTTTCTCTTGTAGATCCTGGAGAATTTGCAAAGGGGCCGCTGTGCTCTAAAGACCCTGCATGGGATCCTGCTTGCTGACAGGGAGTAGGGGTGTGCACACAGTTGTTTCTCTGGGTTCCAATACAGATTGTAATAATAAAGAAATAATAGAGGATTTTTTACAAGACTAGCAAAAATATTATGAAATCTCAGTGTGCAGCCTGTCTGAAGAGGATTTAAAAATGTTTTGGTAAATGTTGATGTTAGCAGCTGGCACATGCTTCAGGGCGATGTGCCTTCCTGATGCCTCATTTGATACTTATTAGTAATACACAACAGTGGCTGGATTTCTATCTTCATTTTTGGTAGGTTTCTCTTTCCTGTGCTGTATGGTTCCAGTGTGTGTGTTGTCTTGCTTTCAAGCATTTAAACTGGAGGGCTGAAATGCTGATATGCCCACATGTTTTCCTCTGTGTTGCACTGAGTCTGAACAGGCTGGTGTTAATCAGCTCACACGCACGTGTGCATGTACACACACACACACCCTTTCTTAATGTGAATCGTGACATTGAACTTGTATGGCTTACAAGGGCAGGTTTTTTTAGGAAAGAGTAATCTTCTCATCTGGGAGCAAATAGGTAATGAAATCTGGGTAGAGGTGTCCGATATTTATATATATAAAAAAGTCAATGTCATCATGTTTACAAAAGCCTTCATTTCTCCACTGTGACAACTTTTTTGACAAAAGACTTAAGCCTGTAGTTCAATAATGGATTGCAACTTTAGATTGATACAGTTATTGTGTAAATGCCAATGGCTGCTTATTTCTAGGACAGTTGTTTAATGTTAAACTATGTGGCTAGTGTAGATGACAGATGATCAGTCACTGCTGTGAGAGGAAAGGCATAGGGAGACTCCTAACTTTTCCACTAATAAAACCTATTCTTTCAGGTTTTACCATTAGTTTCATATGTGGCCAGCTTATCACTCATGGTGGTGACTCCCATCTGATGACTAAAGTTGTAAAGTTCTTGTGGATCCTGTGGCTTCTGTTCTGAACATGAAATAGAAATGTGGATGAAGTAGCAGAGATTGAGGTTTTATTTTTTTGTCACTAAGGATTTTACTGGTGGGAGTGAAGTGCTAGAGTAACCCCACCTGTAGTGCACAGTATAGCTGCCTGTCAGAATTGCTTGGATAATAGCCAGGAGAACATGAAGTGTATTCATTCTCTGTTCAGGTCTTACTGCTCAGATGAGGAGACTTGTCCTAGAAGGAGAAATACCTGCTGGAGTCTTAAGTGTTTTCACCATGTGGCATCTTTTTGCCCATTGTTTTCTCTTCTGCTCTTTTAACAGTGTGACAGTGTAACAGTGCTCTTTTGACAGCTGACCAACAGTTTTGTAGCAAGGTTTGTACATTCAGCATAAGAGAGGTGGCATCTCCTATTCATCGGTGCCCTGACTGCCAGCCTGAGGCTGCTGAAGGATCTGCTGCCCTGACAGGAGCCCTGGATTAAGCCAGAGATCTCATCTGAGGGAATCTTGTTATGCCCTGCCCAGGGATGGTGAGGAGGAAAGAGCAGAGGCAAAAAACACATGATTTCTGCCTCTCTCCTCTTCTCCCTCATCTTTAGGTGGGATTATTCTCATTATTGCCTCTGTTTTCCTTGATTCTCAAAGGTCAAAGGAACTAGTTTAGACCAGTCCTTAGCTCTTTAGATGGCAGTAAGTAGAAGAGGTGATGTGTACCCATAGACGACAAGACAACTATTAGGTTTAAAAGAGTTTAAAGGGATCCTTTATAAAACTCTTCTGTTTGAGCTCGTCCTGTCGCTGCAAAAATGTAACTTTCTCTTTGCTTCAGTCCATCAAGTGACGCTGAGAAGAGAGATTCCCCAGTCTGTCAGTGCACATGGGTGACGAAAGGGCCAGGGGGTGGTCCATGGGCTGCCGTGTTGTGGGTGACCCGGGCTACTGCGCTGCACTGAATGCCTCGAAGCAAAAACCAAACCATGCTTCCTGCCACAAGGAGGGAATGCAGCCTCTGTACGTGCTAGGAGCAGCGTATGGTTACCCAGAGACAGCTGTGGGAGCGTGAGGAGGGAAATGCAGGCTGTGGTGGCTCCTATTGTCCTGTGAAAGCCATCGAAGTGACGTTTGTCATCTCTCCCTTTGTGCTAGCATGAAGAGGAGCTTCAATTGCAGTTTGCTCTTAGCAAACGGGCAGTAGAAAGCACTGGTGCTACTCCAAAAATAAGTGGTACGTACGTTCATTTATGTAATACTGTAGACTCATACAGACATACATACTTTTTTTTCCTGAAAGAGCTTGCTCTTTTCAGGGAAAAATGAAGTAAAGCTGAAAAGTTGCAGCCGCTTTTAGAGAAGAAACTGGTTCCATACATTATATAAATGCCTAATGCACTTTTAGTGCCAGTTATGCTGCTTGCATCATTCTGAAGCTGCTCACAAAGCCATCCAGAAACGTTGCTTTTGCTTTGAAGTTATTTTATAAGGGTTCACAGATACTACTTTAAACGTGAGTCACTATTTTAATGACAGCTGCCTTGAGAGGAAAGAAGTCTAGAATCTGCTTTAAAGAAAATTATGACTAAAGGTTCTGTGAAGAATGCATCTCATCTAGTTTATAACAATAATGACATTAACCTGCTCCTGTGCTCACTGGACACTTGCGACAAAACTGAATAGTGGTTGCTGTAGGCTCCCTTTCTCGCTTTTAATTTGTTTTTAATTCTTAAAATAATCTTTAAATTTCTTAAATTTCTTAATTTTAATTCTTAATTTAATTTCATCTTAATTTTGACATAATTTCTTAGTGCTACCAGACAAACATGCCACAATCACAGAAGTGAATGAATGTAAAGGCCTTGGTAAACCTCCAAAGGGCACTACTTGCACTATCAGCTTGCCCAGCTTTCATCGAGTGCAGAGATGCGTGCATGAAGGAAGAGGCTCTAGAAAAAAGGTTGCTGGGGGCAAAAAGGAGTTTCTTTCCCATCCTCAGTTACAGTGGATGGGATTCAGTTTGCAGGTTAGAACGATTTAAATTAAGTTAGTGGTGCCTAAGCAAAGTGTGTCTAAACTGTCATGTTTATGAGTGATCTACAGCCTCAGTGTAGGGATGAGAGATTAGACTCAACTTGAAGTGAGCAGCAGCTGTCTGACTCTGTCTTGGCTTTTTTAGCAGTATTTACACCTGAATTTTAAGTGTACTAATCTCAATGCCTCACTACCTAATCAATGGCTTTGAGAGATTTGCAGTGGTAGTTAATGTCTAATGGAGGTGAAGTCTTGCTTTAAAAAATAATATTTCAGAAACTGTAGTTAAACTCACCAATAGTATTTTGACCACTTAGGATAGACTAGGTCTGTGTATAAGAGTATAATCCATATTGTCCCTTTAGCAAGTTAATATTGCTTAATATGAAAAAAGGTTGTTCTTTAGATTAAAAAGAAGTTATTCCAGTGGGTTTTCCTATGTTTTTGTCTCTTTCTTCCCCTTTAATTGGTGCTGGACTTGAGAAACCTCTTGCTTTTCATTGGAAGTGAAGTCAAGTTTTGATCTGTGCCTTAGTTTTACCAAGGTAGAAGGGTGCTGATTGGGAATAGTTAGAGCTTGTTTCAGTAGAAAGGTCAGATGGAGAATAAAACTTTCCATTGGGAGGGATTTTAGATGACTTCAGTGCTTCATATGTGTCTTGCCTGCTAATTTAGGTGAGATGTGTTTGGTATTTGGGGTCCATCTTTACTAGAGTTCACATCACATCTAGCTCTGAAGAATATCTTATCTTGCTTCTGGCCTCTAGTTACTGCAAAATTGCCAATAATAAAAATTTCTGAAATGAAGGAGACCTCTCTCCAGCTTCAATTTTTTGACTAAGTGATTTATAAGTAGTAGTGTGGGATTCCTGTGCCTTATAGCTGTTAAGTTCTACTGGATAGACCTGGGTGTTGTGATCCAGCCTGAAGGGGTGGTTCCTACTGTGCTTCCTTCCTACTTGAGCTCTCTTGGGCCAGTGCTTCAAGCTTCCTTGACAGTGGTGCCTTCATTTTGTTACCTGAGTGTTTTTAAGGTGGACTCCAAAATGAAGAATGGTACCGAAGTATGCCAGACCATTACCTTTAAAGAAGTGCTGTAAGTTTGCAGCAGGAGAGCAGAAGGAGGCAGGAAGCAGTGCAACAGTCTTTTTTAAAAAAAAAAAAAAAATATTGAGGAGTATTGAGTAATTTTAGAGTGCATTTGGGGCATTCTGCACTTAGAAAGTCATATGCTGTGAATGATCATGTAAAGGATCAAAAGGATCAAACATCAAACCCTTTAAGAGATAGGGAGCCTGAATCGAATTCCCTCCAAGAAAGGTCATAGTTTAGGAAGTAAAAAGTTTTCTGACCATTTACTTACTTTAGCTTTGAGCTGTCCTCATGTACCTTGCACAGGTATGCAAGCAAATTCATGAGAAGCTCCATTCTTGAGTACATCGGCTGTTGACCTAGTCTGCCAGCTCAGTAAGAACCTCCTTAAGACACGTGGCCCTCTCGTGTAGCCGTCACCTCATCTACCAAACCCCTCCTGGTTTCTGCTGGTGGCTTGTGCCTTTTCTGCTCATCTGTCTTGCTGCAGATAAATGGGATGAGAGAGTTCAGGAGAAAAGTGGGATTTGAAGAGCTATAGGAGTGTTAGAACATTTCCACCCTGAGTTACACCAGTATTACAAGGGGTCCTTCGCACAGTCAGCTCCTCTTCTTTCAGGGTTTATAAAACGAGATCCATCTTCAGGGCAGTGTCTTGTTAACAATGGTAGTCATAAAGCTGTCACTACTATCTGGACAGTTGTTCCTTCACTGTAATGAACAAAATCTTTCTCTAAGAGCTAAGAGTTTTGTGGAGTCCTTACACTAGTTTTGAAGAGAGATTCAATATTCAGGCTGCTTCACAAGCCATGGCCCCACATGGGAGCTGCTGACCCTGGCCCTGTGATGCAGTGTTAGCAGAGCCACCTGTGCCTGTTTCTGGGTGAACAACCAGGAGCTTCTGCTCAGGGCTTCCCACTGATCTGATGATGAGTCTGCAGCAGGGAAGGCTCAACGCGTTTCAGGAGAAACTGTGTCCATCCTAGATTGTGCCGGGTCCAACGGACACAGTCCTGCTTCTTGTCCCTGCAGGATCTGCTGCAGTGGAAACCATCAAGGAGGAGCACGGCTGCCCTCCTTGGTGTCCCCACAACCTTCCCGCTCACCCCGAGATCAGCCCTGCTCCTGCTGGTAGATGTTAACATCTCCTGAAGGGGCAGTTCTGCTTGCCCTGTTATCCCCTAATTCCTCCCCCACAGTTCACAGTTACTGCTGGTAGCAGTCAGGATATATATTTGGGAGAGTGAAGACCTATACCTTTATTAGTGTCTAGGAATGAGTACTGTGGTGATGCATCAAGCTGCACTTCTGAAGTTAAATGCGTCCTTGACATGCATATCCAAGAATAGAAAGCCTTCAGCTCAGAGCAAGGTAGGGTTACTGCTCATCTCGAGGCCTTTTTTTTCCATCTTTAGCATACAGCATCTCATAAGTGGGTATTATGTTCTGCTTCTTTCCTTGTTTTCTGTAATGTGTGTAAGTGCATCCATCAACTGCTGATGACTTAGCTGACCTAGGTAGCCTCTATTTCTTTGATTTCTTTTTCTTACTTTAAACAAAAGCATGACAATAGTCTGCATCTAATGGCTTTAGAACTGCTCTTAATTCATCTTCCAGTCAAGGCTGGCTGCTTTTGGGCTTAGCAGTGCTCTTCACGTTGTCAAGGGTTTTGTAAATACTTTCGTTATGAGAAGGTAGATATGACTGAACTTGAACATACTTAAGCTGGTGTATAGTTTTTTATCTGAATACATAAGTGTTTGTGCATAAGTTTGAACATATATTTTAACTAATCAACACTGATTAAAAAATTCTCTTGAATATAAAGACCATTACAGTTGTCTTTATGTTAAAAGACTACCTCAAACTTATTTCTGTGTTTGTGAGTCAGACTTTTTATCTTGAAGAAAAAATAGCTTTAATGTCAACCTTTTACCATTATAAACTTCAAACATGTAGACTCAATAAGGAAAAGAGTATTATTTCATGCACAAAGTTAATTTCTGAAGTGTTTTTTAAGGCTCATGTGTATTGAACTACCAATATTGTGTCTGTAGAAGGCTACATCATGGCTTGCAACCTCTAGTTTTATTATGCATAATGACTGACTTGCTGAATGATTTCCAAAAAGTCATTTTATTCCAGATAACTGTCTTTACATGTTTTGTAAAGCTTTCTTTACCTGCTTTTTCACCTCCCCTTTGTCTGTGATGAAATAATACAGTATGTCAAGGTTTTCATTTTTAAATAGTATTTTTCCTTAAAGAAAAAACATGTGCCATCAGAAATGTGCAGAAGAGGTAAGTGTTGTAAACTTTTTGTTTGACTCTGTGTAATCATCTTCCTCTTCTTCCCACACACTCTCATTCCCTACCTGTCCTGGAGAGGAAGGTATCAGTCTGAAAGAATAACAAGCTTGTTAATCTAGTGTTTTCTGATTTTACACCATGTCACCATACACTCCTGGGGTACTAGTGTATAAAAGGTAAGATTAGGATGCTCTTACAAGGTATGTGATTGCACTTGTTCTTTTCCTGGTGAAATAAAGCAGATCCTCTGCATCCAAGACCATAATCAAATAAATTCAGGGAGCTGTATGAATTACGTGAGTGTGAAGAATGGGAAGCAGTGAAATCTTAGTCTTAGAGTGTAACATATATGACTGAACTCTAAGGATCAAAAGACAGGGCAACTGGAACCCCAGACTGAGCAAACTGACAGTGTCTGTGGGCAGCAGAAGGGAGTTGGGCTGCAGAGGATGAAATATGATGTAATGAAAAAAAATAATTTCTAGAATAAATCCAGATATCCCATTGAATTTATATATGAGAACTGAGGAAGAAACAAAATTGTTCCTAAGGCACAAAAATAGCTTAAACTCTGCCCTGACCCAAGCAAATACAGCAATAAAACATGGTGGAACTTGAAACTTTTCTGGCTACTAGAAAATTCTTCTCATAATGTTCTTTTATTAATGACTGTTAATATGCCATGTATATAAACAAGATATGCAAATGATACAGTGTAACTAGGGGAAAGGCTATAGTCAGTCTTTTAATTCCTCTCTAAGTTGATTGAGGAAAATTATACAATACAGGTTTTATACAATATTGAGTTTTACTGACCTTTGGAGTCACGATTATGAAATAAAAAAATGAAACTGAGATTTAGAAGTGTTATTGATGTTTTAATCAGTGCAAATCAGTGAAACAGCACAAAGCAAAAACTATGTGAATATTTCCTCCCTTCACTTTAATAAGTAATCACAAGTGCTTCTTACGTTAGCAACCTGAAGGCTTTAAGTACCAGTGAATTGTGACTATTTCGTTAAAAAGTTATTTAATATTTTTATCTTCACACAAATGTATAAAAAATCCGGTTGCTAAAGTGTTATAACATAAATGTTATAGTAACTAATTGCAGTAGTGCTAGGAAGTACATCCAAATTGTGTGGCTTATAGTTTAGTGCATTGCTGCTGTATAGTATATCTGAGTTTAAAAGTGATCAAGATATATAGCATTCCTAAAGAAAATTTCTGATTGTATTATCCAGGGGAATAGTAGCAGAACCATTTGCAGTTATTGGTAATATTTCCTTGTTTTGTCTTGGGGACCAGCCTTTCTCATGTTTCTCACCTGTAATAATTTTGTTTAGTGAAATAGTATAGGGCTGTAATACTGTATTCGTATAAATAAAAGAGAAGAAGGAAAAAAAGGGAGGAAGAAGCCTGCATCTCCATATCATCTTCTTCATGGGAAAGTGGAAAAATATTTCATCTCATTTAGCATCCCTTGAAAACTTTCAGTGGTCCTGAGGCAAATATATCTCACCTAGGTGCTGTTCAAAAGTAGTTGACTTTGATGGACAATTTTTCCTTATAAGGCGCTGCTAATAAAATATTAATGGCTCATTGTAAAATGGTAGCATAGTCACTGCTCTTACTTGGGTAAGAGGAAAGAGATATACAATATAAATGTGGAAAGGTTGAAGGGAAGTGGGAAAGAAAGGGAAAGATGGAGGAGGGTGAGTGCTGAATTGTGCTGCTTTGCCTTGGGAAGCTGTTGAGACCATGAGGATAGGCTGAAATGGCATCAAAGAGGCAGGGCAAGGGAGAGACATGGTGTCAAATGAGACAAATCAGACCTCCCTGGGGAGGAGGTCGCGTTCTTCACCAGCTCCATTACCAGCATCCCCAAGCAGCACCTTGTAGAGCTTGTTGGGTCTGTCCAAGTGCAGCCTGTCGGTAGATGGTGCTCTTTTATATCTGCTGTTTGCTTATGCTCCTTTAGCTTGAGTGTATGTTCGTGTAAAAGGCCTGGTAACATTCCCTAACAGTTAATGTCTCTTATTTCTGATGTCTAGAAGATTAGGCAACTTGGAGATTTTGGATGGAATACTCTATTAAGAAAGAATGCCTAGATTACCTTGAAACATCATTCATCCTTTTCTTTTTTAAATGACTGCTTTTGCTTGTGAATGTATATTGCTTTGAATTGGACAAATTCAGAAGCTTCCAGCATAAAAGCCTTGAACAAACACAGAGCGATGGAGAATGTATAGTAGACTAATTTGGTTTTGCAGCTGACCTGGGAGTCATTGCAATAATGTAGCCTAAAATAAAACTGCAAAGTGGATTTGGCAAGTTGTCTGAAGCTTTAAAGTTTTTCTTTTGCATATCAGTGTTGCAGATTTACCTGATTTTTCTGGCGAAATAGGGATTATTTTTAAATGTGATGCTGCTTAGAAAAGACTTAAATTAATCAATAGAGCTCAGAGTTTCAAATGGAGTCATTTAATCTGTAGTTGAATGGATATAAAAAGATATAAAAGAGGAAAAATCAATTACCAAAGGTGGCTGGATGAAATTAAAGCCCAGATCAGGAAGTCAGAATGGCGATGCAGACACAGAGTGGAAGTAGAGAGGCTTGGAGGTACGTGTGTCCTTATGGAGTGGAGTGAGCACAGAGTTTTGTCTGCTTGAGCAAGGGTTGAGATTCTGACTTACAATGGAGTGAATTTGCTCCTGGAGTGACTCCTGAGTACGGCCCGTTTGCTGCCTGACACTCTTGTTCTTTCTACAAGCAGAAACTGAATGGTAAGTGTGAATTTTGCACGTAGTCTTAAACTGCGAGCACATGACTGAAAAAAGAGACGTGAACCAAGTTTCTCTTAAGAATATAATTACACTATTTTTAGTTCTTACTCAGGGCTGGTTCATTGCCCCAGTACATGAACTCAGATGCCCTTTGCAGAGGGTTACTCCTGTGCATGAGCAACAGGAGTCTTTGGCCTGTGTCGCCCTTATGCGAACACAGGACTTGTGCTCCTCTTCTTTCTCTATTTTCTTGTTAGCTGCCATAGACTGCTCCCCAGCTGGGAGGCACTGCCCTTCAGGAACCCCTCATTTAGATGCTTTGCTTTCCCTAATAAATAGAGTAAAAAGAAATGCCTTACAATGATTAAGCTCCCGGCACCTTCACAGGGGTTATAAAAGAATAAAAAAACCTTCTCTTATTAGAGAAAAAAAACCCAATGTTTTTTAACAGTAATTAGCAAGAAACTGAATTGAGGTTAAAAGTACCCTGAATATTTTGAGAAATAAACACCTAGAAGGCAGGTACACTAAAATTGATAAAGCCTGTATGACCAGCCCCCCAGGCACTGCAAGCTCTGTGTGAACGGGATAGCTGCATTAACTTGTCTCTTCCAGCAGGTTACCTGTTTTCCCTCTTTTGCTGAAAGTGGGAATAATGTCGTAGTAGGAAAGAGGAGGCTGGCCTGTTATTTGAGGCTGAGGGACCTTTTCTTATTTAAACTCAGGTCCACATCTGGCTTCCAAGAGTTCTGCTCAAAACGTTTTTGGCTTGAGAGAAGGTAGTTAAGAGTCAGCTGGCAAAGATATCCAACAAAACTTTGATTGCTGTTGGTGTATAAAATGCCTTGGCTGCTACACTTGCCTTCTGCATATAAATAGGCCTATCCCTAAAGCCTGGATGTTGGCACAGGAAGGTTCTGCTGCTTCATACAGTGCAGTCCTCTTAACTGGCACATCTGCTGCGGACAAAGGGGACAAAATTGTGTTTTACTTGGAAGGAGGAAACCTTGTAAGAAAGCAGCCTGTCATTATTTGATAGGGATTAAGATCCTCTCAGGATATCAAATGTTCTCTTAGTACAAATGTGCTGTTAGGGAACTAATGACAGAATTAACCTTATACCTGCTGGTACTGAAATGCCAACTTGCTTTACTGCTGTTCTCATCTGGAAATGCTTTGCTGTGTATGTCTTTGAGATCAAAAAATAGACTGTGCCCTTCACCTCTGACATGCAGCAGCTGTTCAAGAAAACATCAGCTACTTTGCTGAGCTGAGGCTGTGAGATGCAGACAGTTTCCTCCCAAGAGAACTGTCATGAGAACTGAAGGATTTGGGTGTGGCCTATGACAGACAGCTGTGCTGTGCCAGAGTAACCTCACCAGTAATCCCTGGAATAAAAGTTCTCACAGAATTGGTAATGAAAACACTCAGGAAAAAAAGAGATGCTATCCTGACAAAAGTGTTTTGTTTTGGTTTTTTTTTTCCCATGCCATAGATGTTGTTTTCTTTAATTTCAAAAAGCCCACATCTTGCACTGATGCTAGGTAAATGCTTCTAAGATGGACTTAGCTTGTGTCTGAAGAACTTTTTGCTTAGTGGTTCTCACTTCAAAGCAGCCAGTTTTGCAATTCTTATAGTTCCCTACTGCTGGTTGAACCATTTTTGAAAGAATCCATTTAAATGAATAAAGAATTACAGACGAGGCATCACCAAATGTGTTTGCCTGTACCAAAGAGTCTGAGGCATTCTGGTGATCAGCAGAACAGATACAGGCTGCCCAACTCCTTTAACTCTTGTTACTGAATCCCAAGTATTAAATCAGAAATTTTGGAGTGTCCTTAAGACCTTGCCATGTTTAGCTTTCCTTTACTCCTCATTGTGCAGTAATTAAAGAGCAACAGTGTTTCAGTGTAATATTAGTATTATCTTACATTTTAAAGTGTTTGTAGTCTGGTTTGATCAGTAGTTTTTGTTGCTACCCTAGGCTTTTTTAGCAAAATGGTTCTATATCACTGTCTTTTAATTATGTGAGTAATTCTAGAAAAAGAAGTGGATCAGTTTGTGTGTGTTTGTTATTATTTATTTTTACATATTTTAATGGAATTACTGGGAAGCAGTCTCTGTTTAGTTGCATCTTAAAAGTACTTGTCTAGGATATAACTTGTTAAGGTGTCAGGATTGAATTTTAAAAAAATATGGTAATAAAGACTCCTTTGTGCTTGTTGGCTTTGAGGTATAGGTGGGTTTGGAATGGTGTTATCCTTGTTTATTTTTTATTTATTTGTACCTGAAAAAAATATTTTGACAAAGAACAAAAGTTCCTCCAAAGTGAAAATTGTAAATATGTTTCTCTGTTCAGGATGCAGTGTTGAAAAAGGGAGCCTTCTTTTCATCACTGACTTAGTGGTTAGAAACAATCGAGTTCTGTTTCTTATTCCTGTCTGAATGGATGTGAACCTACAACTTAAACCAAGGGGAACCACTTCTCTGTGCTTGTTATTAGTGCAAAGGGAGTATTCTGAGGATAAAGACTCATACCATAAAGCTGATTCATACTGGGTTGAATATCTAATCCATAATCCTGAATAGAGCTACCTTGCTGACTGTGGGTGCCACCTCCAGGGTGAATAACCCCAATTTCCATTACTGCTGGAGTGGGTGATTATGTGCAATAAAGAACATGTGCTTATATATGTTTGCAGTAAAGTTTATTTTGATGTTGTTGGTACTTGGCTCTTCATTGCTATTCATTCTGTTTCTTTGCCCCAAGTAACAGCACCGAGTGCTCAGGAGAGGTTCAGGGAGGAGCCCTTGCTCTTTGTGGCTGCACAAACATGCTTACGGGGCCCTGACTCTGTGAACAACTTTTACCCCTTCTCCAGATTTCTGCAGTGTCCTAAGAGTGTTTTTATTTTCTGAAGATTGCAGCCTATGGTCCAAGGCATTAGTGGTTAGAGCCCTGTCTTGGACAGGAACTGTGTGGTTTGAATTGCGAAGAGAAGAGGAATCAAACTTACTTTGGTGAAGAAGATTCAAACAGGTAGAAGAAGAAACTCCTACCCTGAGAGAGCAGCTCTCTTACTCTGTTTTGCCTTGCAAATATCCAAAAACAAATACACAATTTTTAGATTGAAAGAAGTGTTTTGTACTGAGTGAAATGGGTCTAATTTGGAAAGATAATGTGCAGTGTTTTTAAATTAAGCGAACTTTTAAAGCATTACACTCTTTAGATTGGACTGTCAAACCAAAAATGGGTTGTCTTCCTGGTCTTACAATCTTTTTTTAAGCATTGCTGGCCTGTCTGTCCCCATAGTGATTTTCAAGGCTTTGATAGCAATTAGCACAATGCTGGGCAGGTTTCTTGACATTGCTCCGTCTTCACTGTTCTCCTCCTGACACTTCAGCAATTCACAGTTGCTGATAACACCACTACAATTTATCTCGATAGTAGCATCTGCCAGCCTTGATTCTTGCCTTCAGAATGCAATATCTCCTTAAATGAGAGATGTTTTGCCAAAATGTATCATGTTATTTATTTCTGCTATTGGTGTGGATGCTGCCTGTATTCCAATCAGGATGATGTCCAGTGATGCATTATTTTACAACAGAATCTTTCCTTTCCTGTTCACAGTTATACTTGTGGCAATCTTTTAACTAGTTGGGTCCCTCTAATTCTTTTAGGATCAATCCTGTTGATTTTCATCTTTAATTTCATTTTTTATCCCTTACTGTTTATTAGTAAATAACTGAAGTTGTAGGCACAACTAGAGAGAATAGTGATCAATCCTGGTGCTGCTTGAAGGCTGGATAAGACCTGTCTCTGAGCAGGGCTGGTGTTAACGTTAGTTTAGGGGTCTGTTCAAAAGTTTCTGTTGCACAGGACTGTCCCTGTTCAGATGTCCTCAGGTCACCATTTCCATCTGTCCTGCCTCCTTCCTTTCACAAGGTTAGAGGGCCAACCCCACTCAGTGGCTACAGTGAGGGAGCCATTATGGCTCTACTCTTCTACTGAGCAGTGATGAGAAATAACTCCCTTTTATATGTTGAAATAACTGTCCTTGTCCTTTGTGGGGCACCACAGGTGGACCCTGATGGCAGACAGTGTGCTGTGGCCCTGCACCAGTGTCCCAAGCCAGGGAAGAAGGCGACCCTGGTAGGACTGGGGCACATGCACTCAAGGTGGGAAAGGGCTGCAGTGCAAGTTTGGGTGCCATGTCCAGAGGCAAATTTCTGAGCATCAGCCTGGGCTAACAGTTACCAGCTCCCTTGTGGCTGCACAGCCTCCAGCGCGTGCTCTTGTGTTGCTGTACGGCACCCTCCGTCGTGCACGAGGTGACATGGACTGGGTCGAGCAGTTGCGTCGCTGTATGGAGCGAGTGAATTCAGCACTGGGCTGTGGGCCTGAGTTGTGAGCTCGCACCTTGGAGGGCTCAAGACACGGACCGAGTTCCCAGCACAATGCAGGAGGCTCTGTGGGTTTTCCTTGGCTGTGTGGCCTTCATTGAAAGGGGACGTTGTGTGTTGAGTCTGATCCTTCTTGGTGGCGTTGCTAGGAATTCATTTCCTGGGTCTAAAACAAGTGCAAAGCAGGCTTTTAAAGCAGGCTTTGTTAAACTAAATTGCAAGGACTTATTAAAAAAATATTTTACCTGCTATACCGACATTTCTTTTTTCTTTCTACAATGGCTTAAGTAATAAATTAGCAGTTTGATTTTCCGATGAATTTCTGACCCCGTTAAATTTTTAAGCTCTCCATTTTTATCGCTGTAAAAGACAGGGTCTCTTACAGTGTTTTCCTTTATTTCTTTTTTAAAATAGAAAAATGTACTTCCTTTTGTTTGTCATTTTCATCTTCTAGATCTATTAATTCATTTCAAATTAGATTAAATGAATTAAAATTCTGCATGATAGCAACTTCAAAATAACATAATGGAGATTTTAGTGATTCATGGGCTGTGCTTATTCTTGTAATTTTTGTTAGTTATTTGCTAGAAAAATCTTTAAGGATGACTATATGAGAGATTGTAATTCTAAACCAAAATGTGTCTTTTCCAAGCTCTTCAATATTTTAAGATATCGTATAAAAATACAATCACAGCCCTGCTCTTTTCATCTATTCTTTCCAGAATTGAAAAGTTGGCTTTTATGTTAGTCATTAATTCGCAATTTTATATAGGCAGTTTAGCTGTGGAGAAGCAATTTGGGAATATATAAAAAAGATTTTTATTTTCTGTTTTAGAAATATAAGCCAAGAATATAAGCCAAATACAAACAAAGAAAGAAACAAAACAAGACCCCACAACTGATTTAATGCTTTTGAGTTTATTATTGGACATTGATGCTGCTGCTGCTGCTTCTTGACATAAATTATGAAAATGAAGGTGTTAAATTTGTCCTTCCTGAGCAGCCTGAAACATTAGACAGTAACTTAAAATATGTAACTCCAAAAGTGAAGTTCACTGGTAGCTCTACCTTTATCAAATATAAATACAGTTCTGTTTTTTTAATTTTTAAAGGTGTGCTGGGACCTTCATAGTTTACTTGCTGAAGATAATGATATTTGGACTTTTTAAAAAAAGTGTAGGGCCTGACCTTGGATAAATGTGTGGGTAAATGTGCATTGAATTTGCTTATGTGTCAGGGTCCGTATGTAGGGAAATTGGATGCTGCAAATGGTACCAGGCTTGCAGTCCTCTAGGAGACCTAAGACCCTGTTAGATGAGGAACCGTCTCCACGTTCCCTGGATTTTGGAGTCTTGAGCTTGCTCACAAATGCAAGTTTTGAGAAGTTCTTTCATTTAACTTGAATCACAGTGAATAAATTGTTTTTAATAGTTGCATCCAATTATTTGTCACTCAAAAAATGCAAGAATCTTTTTCTGTTTCCAGTGTAAAATGCAGTAAATGAAGAAGTTGTGGTGAATGCATTGACCTTGGAAATGGGCGGGCTCCATAAACGGCACCTGAAAGGCTCACGTGAGCACTGGTTTGTCCCTCCTTGGGAATCACAGGGCTTGACTGCTACATGCTCTTCTGAACACTGAAACACGCTTTCCAATAATGTCTCAACTATTAGTTTGATTTATACATATATATATATATGTATATATTTTACCTCGAGTTGCTGATTTTAAATACTGTATGCTCTGCATCATGGAACAAACAGAGCATGAAATTAAGTGTCATGTATTAAGTATGCTGATTTATTTTTTTTTCCTCTCAGTATAGTCATATTTATAGAGGTACACATAGCCAAAAATGTGTTTAGGGAATGCAAAGAAATGAGTTTGACATAAAGTTCTGAAGAAGCAGGTTTTTGTTCAATACAGAAGAAAAGATCTGAATGCTGAAGACTTTTATACGCATTGAATCTGTATAAGGTTCACAACTTGCATAGTGTTCTGCAGCATTAAAACTTATGAAATCATTGCCAGCCAAGGGCAATTTTAGGATGAATTTGTTAGGAAAAAAAAAAAAAAAAGAAAGAAACCTGCTGGTTTCCTTTCTTTCTTTCATTCTTTTTTCCACCCCCCTCCTTCTTTTTTTTTTTTTTTTTTTTCTATTGCTATATCAATTTGGTCCTGCTATCTGATGAACAGAAATAAAGTATAACATAATATATCTTAAACCTGTCTAGCTTGTTTCTCTATTCCTAGCTTCTCTACACTTAGATGTGTTTGTGTGGTCGTGGTGGTCATAGCCATGTTCCTTGCTATACTGAGAATATTTAGTATAAATAAGGTCTAGCTTTACAGGAGGTTAGAAAGTCACAAACGAGTGTTATGGCAAAGAGGTAGGGTTTGGTTTTGTTTTCTTAATAAGCTTAGATCTGGAGATCTAGTTAAAGAACATTTGGGCTGTGATACTCAAAAATAAAGATGATAACAATACTCTTTATAGCCATTGCTTCAAAATGGCAATATTCTTCCAACTTAATCATCCCTTACAAATTGGAAAATTATACATAATGCTTAGTGTTGCTCTAGTGTCTATATGAAAGAAAAAAAAAAAGGAAGAAAAGAAAAGCCCTGTTTGCACTGTGGATGTAAGTTTGTTGTACATGTTACAGTCACTGTAGTTCTGAGCACTGACTGTGAAGAATTACAGTGTATATGTACTATGCAGTGATCTGTGCATTGCATTGCATAATAACTACATTTGCAGCCACATTTCGGTTCCAGAGGCTTAGAGAGAAGTGCTACTTTAATGCTGTAATTGCTGATAAACTTGGTTATTTAGATCTAACACAACAGTGTTTAGGCCTTTTAAAAGGAGAATAGCTGCTGAACTGGAAAGAGCATCCTCTCCAGTTACAAAAAACATTCTCATCACTTGTGTTCTTCCAAATAGGAATAAATACTTTGTAAAGTTACTGTCAGCTCTATTGTATATATTTCTATGTATATACTTACAATTTAATGTATTTTTGAGATGCACAAGAAAAGCCATTGGCAACTTATTTTTCAAGGTTAACAGCATTAGTCTTCAAAAAAATGAAAAGCAATATTTGGAAATATCTTTAAATTCTGTATTTAAAGTCAGAAATTCATACGGAGACACTGGTGTTAAAGTCTTCAACCTGTTATGGGGGATTTCTGTGCAACCAGAGACACCGCTACTGCCACTATTATGGGGCTATTTTTACTTTTTCTTTCCTTTAATGTGTAATAAAAAGAATCAATTAACTGGGGTCTTCATTGGAATTCATTCTCTTGCTTCTTTGACTTGAGTAGCTGTAACGAGCGACCTCGGGAAGCTCAAAGAGAATTCATGTTTCTGGTGAGAGTGTTTTTATCTAAAACAGAAAAGGTTAATCTAAAGAATGTGCACTGTACTATATATTCAACTCTATTTTTTGTGCCATTTATCTAACTTCTATCCAGGTACAAAAGAAGACCGAGAGAGAGAGGGAGAGGGAAAGAAAGAGACAGAGAGAGAGAAAGAAAAGAGCACGTGAGAAATTCCTGACTTATTTGCTGGTCAGAATTTTAGCTCTGACGTGTTCCCTGGACCGAAGTTAGTATCTCTGCACAATGTCCTCTACGGATAAAATAGCTTAAAATTGCTTCAGTCCTTCGAACTTCTAGTAATAGAAATTTCAAAGCAACTTTGTAAAGGTCTGTCTGACAAAATAGTCTGCGTAAATGTGGAAGTAAACCCTCGCTGGCAGTATCAAGGGAATCTGCAATGGAGAAAAATGGTTGAGATGGCCTTCTCCTTCACCTCCAATCACTACAGAAAAAGAGCTCTTAATCATCTATCACTGTACCCAGGGAAGTGGAGCACAAACGTATTTTGCATGTGTAACATGGGAATAGACTCTTTGAAACTGATTTTATTCTGTAGACTTACTTTAACAAAATCGTGGAATAAATCTATAGTATTCCCACACTTTTGTATCAGCAGTGTCCAATATTAGACATTTATTGTTAGTAATAACTGTACATTTATGCAAGGTCATTTGGTCTCCTGAATAGAGACTGTGTTACAAAAAAATGTGAAATCACTTTGAATATATATTCTTGGATTCTGGGATGCACTGGGACCCATTGCCCAGAAAGCTTTTGGAGTCTCCATCCTTGGAGGTACTCAGAAACCATGTGGACACAGTGCTGGGCAATGTGCCTGAGGTGACAGTGTGTGGAAAGGGTGCTTGGCCTATGTGACCTCCAAGGGTCCCTTCCTGTGAACTGTGTTCCTGTAGTCCTGGTCTTTTGGAACTCACCATTTTTATATTTTAAAAAGTGTATGTGTGGGTTGCGTTGTTTGATTAAATGAAATGCATCTTTATGCATGTGATAATGCAATTGACTTAATTTATATGTTTTATATTTTTAAACTGTTAATCTATTTGTTCAGGTAGTGTAGTATAAAACTGAATTTTCATGGAAGTATTGAATAATCACCTTTTTTAATAAAGAGGTGACATTTAAAATGGTAAACAGGAGAGTTCTTCCCACTTCATATAACAGTGAATGTAGGAGAATTGTAGCAAAACCCCAGCAACAACAACAACAAAAAAGAACATGCCTAAAAGCTCGAAGTCCTTGCAAATACCCCTGTAACTTGGAGCCGTGTGGGATGAAGTGCTTGATGTGAGAGAAGAGCACCACCTCTCCCTTCATTGACGTGTAGTCTGCCCCTCCTTGGCGCTTCTGGTTTGAAGTAGTGTTTTGTTGCAAAATCTTTTCATATTGTCATAATTTCATATTGTTGCCCACATGATTGCCCCGATGATGATACTCTGTCTGTGTCAAAACTGGGACACGCAGATATGTCTCACTGTGAAGTTGAAGGCTGTAATTGTTGCCCCTTAGGTGCAGGCAGAGCCTGACCTTTGGACACTGAGCTTGGATTTGCCTGCAGGAACACTTTATTCAGGCTAATCTCTTTGATCTGGTTACTGGTCTTCAGTGAGAGGTGGTACTTGACTGTGTTACTTCGTGGTGGTTGATGACCTGTGTTTCTATGATTAATTGTCCACATTTGTGTAGATGAAGGAGCAGCAGCTGCCTGGGCCCCTTGGCTTTTGGGTGCTGGGGAGAAGTATGTAACTAAATTTAACTTTACATATAGTCTTCAGAGAGCACTAGGGTTTGGCTCAGGATAATGACTGCAATATAGAAAGACATTAAAGAAGCAGTGATTCAATACCACTCTTGCTATTTGTAATGCTAACTGTAGTCATGTATCTCTCTCAAGTTTGCTCCAGCTTTTAATAGTAAACTGGCCAGCCCTCTATCTGTTTCTTTCTGCAGCTGCTCTGGCTGTCATGTGAGAATAGCTGTATTTTGAGAAAGTTCTGATTTACATTATAATGTGATTTTGCTGTGAAATAAGATCACCTGAAATGGGCCCTGCGTGGGGATCAGTTGTTCAGTGGTGCCAGGTTTTCCCAGCGGCCGACTTTCCACAGCGCTGCAGGTCGTGTCGGTTACACAATGATCAGATCCAGAGATTGGTCTCCAAGCCAGGCCCTGAAGTTCAAGCTGACTTCTTCCCACTAGGACTGCTCACTTCTTCTGGTTATCTCTGCTTTGTCTTATCTGTACCTTGTGCAACAGTGCACTGTTGCAGGCTGCACAGATGTGATGAAGAATGGAAGCAGGTCTATATTTTCATGTAATTTTCAAGTCTAATTTTCATCTGTAAACTCACTGTATTTGTTATAAAACCCCTAAGATACAAAATCCAGAGCCTCCCTATGCCAACTATACTACGGTTATTGTGAGCAAAATGATATA
Organism: Eudromia elegans; assembly: GCA_003342815.1. Classification (NCBI taxonomy): domain Eukaryota; kingdom Metazoa; phylum Chordata; class Aves; order Tinamiformes; family Tinamidae; genus Eudromia; species Eudromia elegans. The sequence goes on from PTEX01000078.1 coordinate 2,328,386, forward strand.
TTTATCTAGAAAGCTGATGAGTAGATAACAAATAGATACTGAATCAGTAATTAGCCTTAGTAATTCTGAACTGACTTAAAATGCAAGACACACAAAACCTTAAGAAAAAAAAATGTGCATCTTGGGCTTTTTTTTTTCTTTTTTATATAGTAATTTGAGATCAAGAGCTACAGAGAGACGATAATAGGAAGCTGCAGCCCTGAAATGAGACCTTTCACCTCTGAAAAGTCTAGGTTAACTTGGTAGCTTTGACTGTTGACTTTGTGCTGATTGTGACAAGGCAGATGGAAGAAGCTGCTGCTTCACAATCAAAACCATTCCAGAAGGGATCTTACTGTTATTCAAGGAACATGGTAAAATGTTTTTGTGATGCAAGGAATATACCTACAATGCAGAATAATGTTAGAGAGCCTCTCCCTGGGTGTGATTCCTGCCTAATATATTTGAATAGCTGAGTCTCATGCAGTGCACTGTTGATCACTGAATGTCTACCAATAAGAACAGCTCCTGTACAGCATTATTTTCTTGCCTTACATGGATTTGATTAAGTCAAATTTCTGAAATGTGTGTGTGGACTAAATATCATTGATTTTCTTATTTTGTGTTTCTAGTCTGGCACTGTGAAGCTGACCAAGCCAGTAGCTTTGTGGAGCCAGCAGGATGTCTGCAAGTGGTTGAAGAAACATTGCCCAAATCAGTATCAAATCTACAGTGAGTCATTCAAACAGCATGACATAACGGGTAAAGTATGCAATATCAGAAATATTTTATTTACTTAAAATGGGGCAAATCATGTTTTATATTGTAGTGTAAATTGTGACTGTACACTAAGGGCTTTTTGTTAACTCCCATGACTCAAGAATTGTTTTGGGAAGTGCAGCAACTTGCATTGGTTGTAATGAGGGGGTGATCTTTTTTACCTCTGAAAAAATACCAGATCACTAAAGGTTAATATAATGAGGAAAGAACAAGCCATAATATGTATGTGGAAAAGAGTTGGATCCTGAGACTATCTATTCATGTGTTTTTTATTTTGTACTGTTAAAATCTTGGAGTTAACTTTTGAAACATTTATACCAAATCAAAACAAAAGCCAAAAATTAAGAAAAGGTTTGTGAGGAAAAAATGTTAATGAGGATTTTCTTTCCACCTTTTTATTGAGATATGTTTTACCTTGGGGAGGTCAAATTCTTTTTTTGAGATTATTGTTTTTTAATTCAGCTTTAAAATCTTCAACATGTGGGATGCAAAGGATCCCAAATGAGATCTTTCCTAGGAGTGAAGCAGGACCAATGTGTCTGCCTGATTTCTGACAGATATTTGTCTAGCTCATTCTGGAAATTTTGCAATGGAGATTTTTACATCTCTATATTCCAGTGTTTTATGATCCTTAAAGTTATTATTCCCTAATGACAGTCGAAACTGTTACTTCTTGATACTGAAGTTGACTTTTATCCCAAGTGTAGAAGCAGTCTTCTCTCCTGAAGCCTTATCAGTATTGGATTGGGCTCATCTCATTCACAAGTTTTCCTTCTCAGGTCTAAAAATTGTTTCCTCCTCTGTCAGTTTGTCCCCCAAATAGTACCACCCCTCAACACTTGGTTTCTTGTCTTAAAATAACTTGAATGACTTCAAATAACTAGATTAATAAAAACACAGATGTTAATTTGGGAGTGAAATAGTATTTTTAACTATATCCCAGGCATTAATTAATCTGTAAAAAGTGTAATGTGAAATATTAATTCATTCTTCACAATGATGTTATGCACTACTGGTATGCAAATTTTCCATTGACTGCTGTTGCTCTTCTTTCCTTTCTGATGATATATGAGTGAATACCAACATGGCAAACTAAACTACTGACCTTCATTATGTAGCCTTATACATATATAAGGCTAATATATGTGTGTGTATATATATGCAAGAGAGGTGCTTTGTATTGGGGTAGTAAGATTTGAATTTTAGTTTTTAAATTTTTAATCTTTGTTAGATCCTTTTCCTCTAATTTTTCATCTGTATCTCAGTGTCGTAAATGTAATCCAAAATAACGTAGTCTGTGCCTTCACCCATGGTATAGAACTGACTGCCTCGGGTTATCAGAAAAAAAAAATAAAATTAAGGTGGTTTTTTTTAAATCTTTCTACTATTATATTACATGTTTTCTCTATGTGGAATTAGAACACTGTGAGAAGACGTTAAAAGGAAGAAACAAAAATTTTTCCTTTTAATTTAAACATACATGGATATCCTATAGCTTCTTTGTTGATGTGAAAAACTTGAAACTTTATAGACCTTTGTGAGGCAGGAGAATCTTTGATACTTTGCACAGAAGAGTTACAAGGAGAATGTTAATATATGTGTTAGAAAGCAAGTGTGCAGTAAAGAAAATGGCTTCAATACAGTAACTGCCAAAGAAAAGAAGAAATATGTTCAATATTTTTAAAGACTTACAAAGTACACCGTGAGTATATTCTGAATGTAATCAGTAATTCAGGAGGATAGTTATAGTGCTGTTGGTCCCTGTGATCTCAATTATTTGAAACCTAGTAAAGTGGAAGAGCAGAGAATTTGTGGCTCAGAAATGTGGATCATGAAAAGAGCAGGAAAACTGTTTAACTAGAGTAAAGATTTCGCCCTGGCAGTGGGCTTAATTACTAGTACACTTTAACATGACTATGGAAAAGTGATGTTATTGTTGAAGATTTCTCTGGAATTTTAATGACTTTACAAGCTTCTTTAATATGGAAAATATGATGTAAAGGAACTGCAAATGACAAGAAAATGTTATTTAGACTTTGAAGATAAAAATCTAAGATATGGTCATGAGCCAGGAATTACAGTGAGCCGGGTTGGTGGCAAAAATACCAAACAAAAGGTGTTTGTACAGATTTTTTTCTTTTAGACCACTCCAGAAAAATGACCAGCTGTAGATGCATAAGAAAAAGAGGCTTACACTGTTATTGTACACAGCAACCAAGAAGAAAGAGCTTCGTATTGTGCATGTCCTTGAGGAGGTGACAGGACAGAGTGGACTCTCACCAAGAATGCAGGTGATATTGAAGTGTAGGGAGCCTCGTGGTCCAGGCTGCCAATTCCAAGGACCCCAGGCAGGCTAGAGGAGCATCCGAACCTTGTGAAATTTAACAAGGACAAATGAGGATCCTGCCTTTTGTCACCGCTCCTAGGGAAGAGAGAAGCTATTGCACTGCTATAAGCCAGGGACCAACTGCCTGGGGAGCAGCTTTGCTGAAAAGGACTTGTCCTTAAGCATTGATCCCTGGAGGAGGTTAACAGGAGCAGAACAGCAAATGAAGGGGAGTCCTTGTCCCCCTTTTTTTCTACACCTAGACCACAGGTTTTGGATCCTGTACTTGAGTAAGACATGGAAAAACTAAAACAAGTCCAGCTGAGTACCATCTACATGGTTGGAGTTGGAGCACTTGCCCTGTGAAGAGGGGCTCAGGGATTTGAGCTTCTTCAGCCAGGAGAAGAGGTGGTGCTGGGGTGTGCGGAGGTGACTAGCAGCAGCCTCCAGTATGTGCAAGCATCACTTTTCAACAGCTGAGAAGTTCTCCTTGAGATAGGGGTTGTTCTTTAGCAGTCTTGTCCTCCACCACTAAAATAAATTAAGATTTTTTGTGTTCAGCATTAGTAGGAACAAGGCTGAACAAAGAAGAATGACCAAGGAGTAACCATTTGGAGGAAAAGGTCCATTGAAAAAAATAATAAAGTTAAGATGCTTATGAAAGTGCATGTTGGTGTACAATTTGTTGGAAGGAAGGAAAAGAAACCTTGCTTCACCTCTTGTTTTTTACACCATGTTCCCTAGTGTGCTAATGCATGTCTTCAGAGCATAAGGCTTTAATGCTATGATCATTAAACAAACCTCATTCTGTCAAAGTAATACCCAAGAGATACCTTGGTCCAAGCAAAGGAATTTGATAGGAGGTACTTGAAAGGACTCAAGCCTTTTTAAATTAAAGTTTTAAGGAGAAAAGGAACAGGACTCAAGATAACCTCTTTTTAGTTTTAGAAGGGACCAGAACCTATGAATATTCATTATAACACCAAATGACATTTCATAAAATGAAGTCTGTGAAACCCTGCTGCAAAAAGCTTTAAAATCTGCCTAATTCTGTAGGCTCCAAAGTTGCTTGCATTGCTTCATCTGTATTGACCTATACTTTCATGAAATCCATGCTAAAGTCTTGCTTTTAAATCTTGAGTTGCTTTAATTTGTTTACGTTAATAGTATGCTTGCAGGGGTTAACTTATTATCATAAGCTTAACTACCCATATTATGTAACATTGTGGTGAAAAGATAGTGATTTAAGGTAGCATGCTGGAATTTGGAGAATTCTTGGCTTCATTTCAGGTTATTTTTGCCTCCCTATGCGGCATGTTGAATCCTCACTATTTAAGGTCCTTTTGCTTTTCAAAGCATTGCATAGATATATAAAGTTCTGTATGCCACAGTTTGCTGTGTTGTGTCCTAAGTCTTTGGCAAGTTTTGAGCATTCCTCAGCATTCTCATTTATCTCAGAAAGCATCTCATCCACGGGGAAAAAAAAAAAAAAGTGTTTTTAATAGAAACAAAAAGAAACTTTATTATATCCAAATGGCAACTACTTCAGATAAGACCTTAGTTATCTTGCTTGTTTTGCGTTTGCCGGTGCTCTTTGCAATAGATGTCTCCTCCCAGAGGCTCTGATCTGATAGCGGTTTCACGGAGGACACTTCCCTTTCCAACCGTCTCTGGAAGACCCTTCCCTTGGCTGTGGTGCAGAACCCCAGCCAGCCTTGGCCCATGTTCCTCCTTGTGCCTCTTTTCCCCGTTCTTTCTGTGAGGTCTTAAGAGCATCCTTGGCTGGGGGGCTGTCAAGCCAATCCAGAGTACATCCATCTATTGTTAAGGCAAAAAACCCTGTGTCACCCTGGAGAGAGCTTTGTTCTGCAGCCTGTATTCACTCTTAACTTGCAGCATTCTTTGTAGAGCTGTGGTGCTTGTGTTGGAGGCAGAAACAAAGAATTTTCCTTTCCTGTTTTCGAACTTTTCAAACATGAACGCGTCAGAATGATGGGGAAAGGCTTCTGTTTCCGTAATATGGAGAAAACCTGTAATTGTTCCTTTTGCACTGAAAAATATATTTTTTTCGTTACTGAAAAGAAATAAAATTTTGCATGGGAGTGATCTTCTGTCATGTCCCAGCAGTGGTGCTTGTGTCTGGCTTTCCAGTCAGGTTGGAGCTCATGCAGTGTGTGGTGAACTCCCACAAGAGGATGCAAAACTGTCATGAGAGGTCTGGTAGGACCAGGAAAGCTCTTCTGTAGTCAAAGAAGGGAAAATGAGGCACCAAAGTGCATGAAGTGTCAGAGTTGTGTTCCCAAATTAAAAATTTTATTTTGGGGGGGATAAATTGACTTTTGTGTGTGAAAAATGATCTGTGGTCTATTCTGGTAGAAAACCTTTTCTCTGTATATATATATGTTTAGCATGGGACAGTATAATATTTTCTAATTAGCTGCCATAACAAAATGTTCATTGTTAAACCGACCTGCAGCTTGAGACTAGCGGAACCAGCCCTCTCTGCATTAGGTGAAATTTAGTAAATTAGTCATGGGCTGGGCCCATCTATGTACTAGCCAGTTGGGAGTGTCTAATCCCATTATTTGTTAAATAAAATCATGTGTGGAGAAAATGGTATTATCATCTATTCAGCTGAATGTAAAAGGAAATGCCGAAGGGTGTCTGAGACATTTTTGGCCTTGCTTGCCAATGACATGTTACTGTTGCTGCTTCTGTATCTACTAAATTTGTAATGAACAGTTTCCATTGTCGTCCTCCATCAGCTGATGTGAGAACCGCTGTGTGAGTAGTTAATGAATGTTTAACACTGCTTCCTGTCCTGATATTCCTTGGACCTAGTTGTCTTGTTTTGGTAAGGTCTGTTTCACATCTCCGTCATGCTCTCTCTGCTTGGGAGTACCTGGAAAGATCTCCTTGGCTTCCCTACCTGGTTCCTGTGCATTGTACTCAGAGGTACCTTCCTCTCCGGCTTTTCATTTACCCCACCGCTGTACATGGATTCAACAAAAGCCATCACAACCAGATCTGCTGTAGCTTTTACTTCTACATGGTACATAACAGTTTGTCTTTGATGTGACAAGTGTAATTTCTGCCCTTCAGCTTCCCATTTGAAATTCCCTGTCACTTCGGCTTTAGATAGTTCTCTTGTACCATCAGAGAGTGGGTACTTGGGTGACAGGAGCAGGGGGGATAGTGCTTTTCATTTGATGCTGTGTTTACTTGCACTTTTGCCTCAGTACTTACTCTTCAAGTGTTGTCAGATGGTAGGGAATTAATGCTTTGGAATTACCTGCAACAATAATATGATTATTCACACTTTTTCTTTTTAAACATTTTAAATTTAATCTTATTTTATTTTAGCCTACTTACATCAACTAGAGATCATACCATCTTACGTCCTTCTCCTTGAAAAATGTGACTTTTGGTACAGATTCTTTGTGAACTTGCTTCACCACAGTCTCTAAGGAAATACAGATCCTCACTAGTATCATGCAAAACTCAACCCCAGAGCCGCTCCCCTCAGCAGTTCGCTTCAAAATCAATTTCTGTTCCGTACTCAGAGGGGAGCTAAAAACGGGAATTAGAGTAAGATATGGAAAGCCATATCAAAAGTCTTAGCAAAGTCTATTTCAGGAATTTTCAAACCATATTGTGAGGCTTTGTGGTACTTCCTAGCTTGCTGATAAGGCTGCCAGTGTCTGCAGGACCTGAATACTGACTGTGATCTAGTGACAGAGCCAAACTGCTTAGAAATTACCGATTTAGCTGTGGGACATTTACCTTATTATGTCTTAGGTGACTCAGGTGTCCAACTTGTGGTTCAGAAGACCAATAAGAAAATAAATTGCTGAAATAAGTAGTGAAGAGAGATGCCTCCAGACAGATTAATTTAGTGCACTGAATGTAATCTAAAGAAATGAAAATCCCCGTTTTATGGTCACCCTGTTTGTTCTGTCCATTTTCTTTTGCCTTGGAAAAAATAAAAAGCTTGAAACAAACTTCAGAGCAAATTTTTCATCAGCTGATGTTTCTTTCTCGCTTTAACTAAAATATATGAAATACTATATAAATTATATATATCATATATTAAATACATTAACTATTATTAACCATATTAATAGTTCTAATACTTTGCCAAATACTGAAGCTCCACCTTCTTGGCTTATTGTCTTATTTTTGCAACTTTTATTTTCCGTTTGTTTTTGGAGCACTTTCTTCCTGACAGAGATGATATTGTTACTTTCCTCCTTGAGTACTAAGTTGTGTGGTCGTGTTCTCTAGAAGCTAAGCTGGGTCCAGCATGGTTGTTACTCGGAATCTCAAATGCAGAGGTTGATGCCATAGGAGATGTGTTAATACTGATGAGTAACTTCAATTCACTGCTTAACAGATTGGAATATTTTCATTAGAACAAAAAATTGAGTCCTTGGTTAGAAGGTGTCATTTATAGGCTCTCCTGTGAATAGTGTCAGTTTAAAGGACAGTGCCCCAAGCTAAGTTGTGTTGAGTTGTCCCTGGAACTTGTGTTTTGCTGGGCAAACGTAGTGCTTGTACTACACTGCTGTGACTTACTGCAAGGTGGCGGTGCTTTGGCTGTTTCAGTTCCCGTTCCATTGGGAATGAGGACCAGCAGGGAGGTATCAGAAGATCCTCTTCCACATTGATAGTGCTGGTTTCTCGGAAGAGGTATTTACTGCCTTGCTCTGCAGACCTGAAGTCAGTTTTATGTCTGAGTTTGTAGGGTAAGGAAAATTGGATAGGGAAACTGCTTCCGTGATTAAGTGGAGGGGTTGCTAGAGGGTATTAAAATACTCCACTTTGAAGAAGCAGTGAATTAATTTGCTACGTAGTGGGTGGGTGTTTGTGATATCAGTGAGCAGCTAGAGCTAATTCTTTTTATTTTAGCTCGTTATTTGCCAGCATGTGCTGTTCATGATATGGGGATTTAGCCTTAATGTAATCTTATTATTTGGCAGTATTCCCCAATCTAATAACATGGCTAACAATGATAAAACATAGAAGGAAACTCTCAGAGCAACTCCAAAATGCCAGACCTGGAGGAAGACGCCTCCAAGGGTTGGATTTATGTTTTATGACACAAATAAGCAAATATAAATTTCATCTCCCTCACTTTATCTGCCTGCTATTTGTTAATTTCCTTCTTTCACCTCAGATTTTAACCATAGTCTGATCCACTGGCTGCCCCTAAGCAGAAGCCATCAGACATTTATGCTATGCTTCCAGCTTCTCTGCTGGTGTTTGTTAATTATATGTAGTTCGTTAAAGCAGTCATCCCTTGTTCCATATTCCTGACAAATGGATGAATTCTCGTTCTAAATATTACCTCTTTTCATTGCCCCATGTTTTCAGCTATTTCCTTCTTTCTTTCCTATATACTGTTTTTCAGAGTTCTTATTGCATTTCCCAAAAAAACTAGACTGTGTTCTGCTTCCTGAACCCCCGTGGGTTCAGTGAGTGAGAGGAATTAGCAGTTTCTTGCTTTCAGAGCTTTCTAAGCATGATTAGGTTGATGGAAAAGGTGGAAGTGCACCTTTTTACCACTTTCTTTTGCAAAGAAAAGAAAATACCTCTGTCTTGAGCAAAGTTCTAAAACACACTAGAGAGACCTGGTTCTGTTTGTCTCGCCGCTACATGGGGTAGAAATGTTTTTCTTCTGTAGTTGAGTTCCAGGACCTCAGGATACCTGATGTATGGTGCAATAATTCCCAGTTCCTCAGGGGGGAGCTTACACACCAGCTAACTAACTGTTTTCCAGGCTCTGATTTTCCACTAGGCTGTATTTTCAGCAGTGCTCCCACTTTATAATGCTATATTGGGAACCTGCTTTCCAGTGTGAAGCACATTATAGTAGCAGCTATAAGTTGCCACGGTAGGTTTCATCCCTACAGAATATCTGCATTTGTGCAATCTTTGGTCTATGACAACTGTGCTCAGGACTGTGTAAACCAAGCCAATATCTACTGGTTTTCAATCCCTTCCAGTCTGTAGGCCATTGCTTATCAGTTTGCAATTTCTTCATGTCCGTGTTTGAACATTTTTCTGTATGTGGAAATTTCAGCCCAGGCAGCTGAGCTTTTACAGAGATGGAAGAAACTGGAGCAAAATTCACTCCTTTCCTCCGTACTTCCCATATGTTTTAATAAAATTTCCCCTCTTGGCACTGTGGAAGGAGATGGTGGAGTGAAAGTGGCTGGATTTTGGCTAACTCCTTACTGCCCCAAGCCTTTCCTGCTGCAAGGATCTGCACACCCTCTGAGAAGTGTTTAGCTGGTTCCTCGACTCCCGGTGGTGATCCGTGCGTAAGCGATGCAGGGGAAGGTGCCTGCAGTCACTTCTTCGTGCACTGGGTTGAATTGTGTCTTACCTAAGAGTGCTAGAAACTCGGCTTTTCTATGGAGTTTGCTATTCTGAACAGATTCCCTACACACATAAATGCAAACTTGTGCAAAAAAAAGGTAGGATCTTAATGAGTCATTTTTATCTGAAACATGGACACTTAGATTAAACCGTGAACCTTCTCATGCAGTCACGTGCCTTTAGTGTATCTCCCTAAAAGAGCATGTTTTCATAAAATGAAGCCATTAACCTTCCTGAGCCCAAACATATTTGTCAGAGGTGAATTCTGTTATGCAGCAATCAGCATTAAGTGGTTAACCTGAAATAAAACTTGGGGGCATTCCTGTTGTAATAGCTAACTGTTGAGGACGTAATCCAGCAGCTGAAGTCATATGTTTGAGGGCCATATGTTGGTGCTGGAGCTCAGATGTTCTCTTCTCACTGACGTTGTGTGCATATGGCTACTGTGTGTTGGGGAACACCTTGCTACATGTTTACAGCAGAAGCAGGGGTAACAGATAACAAACACATCAGAACATAATGTATCCATCAAAAGTCTTGAGAAGGGCTTTCATATTGGCAGGCTGCAGAAACCTCATGCTGCCCCCCTGATATCTTGGCAGGAAGTAGGGAGCAAATCCTGCCCAACAGGTGGATGAGAGAAGCTCCTCAAACAAAAGGAAATGTCACTTCTTAATCACTGACTAAGAAAGGAAAACCAAAACACTCTCGCAAAGGGAATTTGAGGTTTTGTTCTCTTTTACAAAATGCATAACAACTGTACAAAGCAAATATGTATCCTTTTGGCAGCAAAGCAGAGACTTAAGACAAGCCATCAATGTAATCCCAGACCTGTCAAGAGTATAGACAGGGCACCTGCTTTCCACAGGGCCTTGTGACATTATGCTGTCGTTAGAGGAAGATTTTTTTCAAATTGTTTGATTCGCCCAAACAAGTTTATATATGTAAACCCCAGGTATTTTTTTCTGTAGGTTCTATTGTGTGCAATAAGCTGCAGAATTAAGATGATACACCAATTTTCAGTTCAGAGTGAGAAACCTGACAAAGATTTTCATCTGTGTTGGCTTTATAATGTTGAATGTACATTTTTAAATGTATATTTTGCATAGGTTACAGAGTATTTTTAGTCTTGCAGCGTATGTTCTTGATCTAAATAGTAGAGCACCTATAGAAAACTTGAAGGTGATAAGTAAGTTTATGCAAAAAAATCAATACCAAATGTATGATGCTCCGGAATGGCTTATGAGGAAATGTTTGTTACGTGTTCCATTTTTTTTCCATTTACACTATTAAGTGTAAACACCCTCTGGAAAAATGCCACCAATGTGAAATCTGTTTTGAGTGTTTCAAACATATGAAAGTCCTGTAGCCCTGTCCCCTGGCAAGTGCTAGTTAAACCACAGTGCTAAAATGCTTACGCCCATTGGTTTCCAAGTATTATGTGCAAATAAATAAAACTTGTCATATATTGGTTTATCAAAAGTAAACAACAGACTAATTGGGATGAATGTCACCTGTTACCTTTATCTAATCTGCTGCTCTGCTTCACTATTTACTGCTCACAGATATATACTATCTTTTTTGATGTCATATTTTCAAACTTGTATCATATTGACTCTTTCCAAGGCAGTCTCGTGGAGGAAGCTTTTTCTGTTTAGAAATGATCTTTGGGTTCTTTTTCTTTTAATTACACTCAACACAAGGAGCTACAGACCTGTTAGCCTGCTGCCAGTTCTGCTAAATTAATGGAACAGTTAATTTGTGTTTCTGTCAACAAGGAGTTGCATTGTGTGGTTAATACCAGTCATCTTGATGTCCAACCTGTCAGACTAACCTAATACTTTTTTTTTTTTGCTTTTTTCTTTTCCTTTGGCGAGCTTACAAGTATAGTAACATCTACCATGTAGAGTATAATGTACTTTGATTTCTCATTGCCTTTGCAAAGCATGCAGCTTAGGATCACATCACATCTTAATTAAACATTTGGCTTTTAAATCCATATGCTGTGCATGGGGGTCAAACTGGTTCGGTGATGGATGCCTATGCAGAGTAATGAAAAGGGCCATTATTTGTGTTTCTTGGGCTGGCTGGCTGTGCAGTGTTGTGAGGTTTTTGTGTTGGTTATCTACATTCTGCAGTTAGGTGTGGTTACAAGCCAAAACAGGACAAATTAACAGTACTATGTGGAATAAATAATGGTGCTAACAAAATTTGTTTTATTGTAGCCAAGTGTAATGTAATATATGATAAATCCTTGCATTAAGCAAAAACAAACAAAACAAAACAAAAAACAAGAAAAACCCTATTTTTTCTTGGAAAGCAACATCTCAAGGAAGAAGGTGAATTAAGAGTGCATGTGACCGTGTTCCATGCCCTCTAAATGCAAAGCTAAAAGCTAATTTTATCTCTGGTTATCTAGTGAATAGCAGGGACTGTTATGACATATACAGGTCAGGTCACTGAAGACCTCTGCTGGAGCACTGTATGCACCTGTGATGCAGCTTTAATTCTAAGGACAGTGTAGAAATAGATGGAAATGTGGACCCCGACTTCTCCCAGGCCTGGAAGAGGAGCCTTGTTTTGTGATGTTGGAGGAGATGCAGCTGTTGGAGGAGATGAAGGAAAGTCCATAGGTGACTTGATAACTACAGCAGCACTACAGCAGATGTTCCAAAGCTGAAATTGGAAGCTTGGACAACTTGGTAATCAGAAAATGAAACCTGTTTTTTCTGGTCTTTGTGCAGTTGAAATGGGGCACACTGATGGAATTGAGTATGTAAAAGGGAAAGACGATGGGAGGAAAAATACCTATTAAGATGCTATACATAGCATACATCATATAGTCTCAGAGATCCTTTGCAGAAATATCTGGGGCCTGTATGCTCCAATGTACTTTACAACCTTGTCGTGTGGATTTGGAAAGTGTGTGTGTGGGGAGTTCTTTCTGTGCTTTGGGTTTTTTGCTGCTTAAGACTCTAGTCCTTCAGAAGCAAAAGCCCCTAGGAAGCTCAAATGAGCCTTGAACTATGCCTGCCACATAGTGTGAGAAACTAATTAGCAAAACTACAGATAAAATAATCTGCCTAGTTACCAGCTGTTGTTCTTGTTATCTGCAAGTGTTTTCTCCTACTTGCTCAATCACTAAGTCAGTCTAGATGCAGGTAATGTAGAGAGTCTTCTTAGTGACACCTAGAGCTCTGTGTGAACAGTCCTACTTGCTACTAGATGCACCCTTCTCCAGAGACCCCATTTGGGGTAAATAACTGTACTTAGGGAACTATATGAGAGAGTAAGTCTGGAATTTATGTGTGCAACGTGTGTTCTCCCAAAAGCTCTCGTAGGATTTGGAACTGTTTTATTTTTCTGTGTGTGATCAGAGAGCATGTAGGTTAGATTTATATCTTATGTAAAGGCTAACTCAGAGATTTAAAGCTCTCCTCTTATCTTCAGGGAGAATCCCCTTGTGACTTGAATTTTGCAAATGTCTTAGACATATGCGAAGCTGCTATCTGTAAACAATCTATTACACATATGTCCCAAGTCCAGTGGGAGGCTGGTACAGGCTGCTGTACCCGCCGTTCTCTTCGTTCTGCTCTTCTGTTTCACTTCTGCCCAAGACTCCCCACACAGCCTATTAATACCATCTGTTTTGAGTGTCTATTTGCACCTTCTTTCTAGAGCAGATAAACATTTGCTGCTGAAGCCTCATATGATGCACTCCTAATGGACCAGATATCCAAACCTGTAGTGTGCGAGGCCTTCTGCATCACCCTGGAGGTCCCTGGTCTAACTCTGCATTACTGGCATGGGACTTGGAACTGTAAAGCAGAGACTTCAGATCAACCCAAAGGGAAGCAGAGTTCACACTAATTGGATTTGTCCCACTTTTGGCCAAGAATGTGTTCTGCCTTTGCAATTATTCTTTTTTGCCTGTTTTTAAAATAGATTCTTTGGTTTTAAATAGATTACTGTATCCCAGGAGCTCTCTCAGAGATACTGAGGGAATGAGATGGTCCAGCTAGGGTGTTATCTCTGGTGTTCATCCATAAAAGTAATTTAAGGTCAGTAGGTTTCCAAGAGGCCTTGTGTGTAACTTTCTTTAATGGAAGCAGAAATAATCACCTGTTTGGGCAGGTTCTTAGTGTGGCCATTCTTGATTTCCTTTGAATAGAGTCTCTCTGTTTCCTTTTACTTATAATGAGAAAATTCAATGGTAAAAACATCAAAAAGAGAGCATATAAACACATTTCTGAAGTTCTTCCTTAGCAGGTGACAAGTTTGATTTAAGGGCCAATCAAATGGAAAAAGGAGTAGAAAGCAAGCTATTGAGCTAGAGTAAGAGGTTAAATTGCTCTGCCTGGTGCTGCATCTTTTTAGCTGTGGCAACAGCCAAGATCATATGAGTTCTTCAATAGACCCTGTTGATGGGGAGGTATTTTCGTTGTGCACAAGCTGTGTTACAACACAGACCTCAGGAGTCTGGGCGTGGTGCAACTGTGGGCAGACAAGGCAGGGTAAAGCAAGGAGCTGTGTGTTCCACCAGGCCTTCTCGTAGAAACTGTGCTTTTAAAAACCTTTTTGCTAGCAGTCAACATGCGTTAGTAATGAATTAAAGAGCTCACAGCTGAAGCGTGAGTGTGTATGTGAACAGTCAAACTGATTTGTTTCAAAGTGGACTTCGAAATCTCAGATCCCTTAAGTGTTCCTCAGTTAAGGCTCTGATTGAGCAAGGCAAAACACTCCAAAAAGTGGGAAGAGTTCCTGCATTCCTGTATAACTTCCTTGCAGTCTGGCTGTTCCCAGCCTTGAGTGTGCTGTCAAAAAATTACAGTGACCCTAGAGCTGCAGAAGATTTTTTTGTTAAATGACCAAGCGAAATCTTAAATTAGTATATGAATTGTTCAAGGAAAAACTAATGTATCATCTGAGTAAAATTTCCTTGAGCTTTCACATCACTTTTGTAAGTTGTAAGATCTATTGCAGCATGATGCGGCTTTGTCTGAGAACTGCTCTCAGATTAGAGTGAACTGCACAACATGCTCAAGAGCAGTCTTTTGCCTGGGCTTTGAGGATACTGTAATGGAGGAGTATGTGTTGTGTTGCATGTGTGCCAGCAAACCACAGCTTTAACTCATAATGTGGAACTGCATCGACTTCCATACTGCTCATCAGCAGAGTGGAATTCAGAGGAGCTCTCCCTGGCTGCCTGTGGTGTTAGAGATGAGCGTGGTGCTTTCAGATCTTCTGCATGGATCTGTCACTAGAGAGCAACGAGGGATTCATTTTTGCCAGTGAAATTCATGGCAAGTGGTTGGCAGTAGAGGAAGTTGCCCGAGTCTTGTCTCAGCTACGGATGAAACTCCATTTGGAAGATGGCAAACTCATGTTTTGATTTGGTCCTGTCAGATTTGGACCATCCAAATGCTCTCAAGTCTGAGAGACTTTCTATTTTGACTTTCTATTTTGACTTTTGGCTTTTAGTTAAACAGTCGTTGTCTTGCTACCTAAACTCCAGTAGTGGAAGCCTGAGAAGTCTAGGAGAGAGAGAGCTTTCTTCTCTTACTTTACTCTGTCAGGTTCCAGAAGGCACTACGTGACTTGGATGAGCAATTGTGGATGAAAACTTTCTCTCTGCTTTAGCCTGGGGTTAGACCATGCACAATCTCCTGAAATGATGCATTGAGTTGCTGCAGCTAGAAATAGTGTAGAAGGTCTAACAAGGACAAATTTGGGTTCATGAAGAGGGCACTTTGGCACAAAGGCAATTCACTTCCACTTCTTGCTTTCAAACTAGAAATTTTGAACAGTTTTTCTTTCTCCTAGCAGTTGTTTAGTGGCAAACAAATCTTTGAAAAATCAGTCCAATGCAAAATAACTTGACACAGAAATTTGCAACCCTCGGGGTTGTGGTTCAGCAACACTCAACGATTATGAAAGGTGTCGAGCAGCTGTAATCATAGTTGTCAATACATGTACCGTATATGTGCATTGAAACATACATTTGGACTCCTTTGCTGTGTATGTACTGCGTGACTGTTGTGGGCCTGTGTCCTAGCTCTGTTATACTTATTGGAAAGGGAATGTCTTTTTGGAGTGACTGCTATTTTGTGAATCAAGTGTATGCTTTTATGGAAGCTTCCATTTTGTTTCCTCATCTTATGGTTTATATACAAATGAATAATTCATGATTGTGCCTATATAAAAAAGAGATTAGTAGGTTTCATCTCCTGCTCCTAATGTGTTGTAGCATTTCTGGATGTTGTAGATTTTGTGGATTCTGTCTCTCAAACTTTAACATACTCAAAAATGCTCCGTGTGTATCTTCAAGCTAGCAAAGCAGGTGTGATTAGGAACATACTGCCTTAGGTCGACTGACCATCTCGCCTAGAATCTTCTTTTTGGCCAAAAGTCTGTGAGTAGGGAAGCGTGTGAGCACAGGGCAAGCATAGTGTGTGCTAAGGTCCTCCTGCCCCCCAGCAGTTAGTCACTTGTTGGACTTCCTCCAGGTTAGATAGTGCTGACATTTTTGAGAAGTCAGTACGTGAGCACATAGTCCAAGTCTCTGCGGTGACAGGTGTGCATGAAGGATGGGTTTGTAATCATGCTTATTCAATATTTTAATAGAAAACTGTGGTGTCCAGGTTGCTTGGTGATACTTGCTGCTGCCGTAAAGTGCCAGCTAAGAGAGCCCCACAAATCCCTATGTAGGTTTATCTGAGCTTTTGTGCACGATCAGACTCATAGTGTTGATGAGACACTTCTCTCCACGTCATTGGAAACCCAGGTTGAAAAACTTGCAAGGTTTGCTTACTGTCCCGGCTGCTGCCTTCAGTGCTGACCTGCTGAGGCACCTTGCAGAGCCTTTTTACACTGAATCTGATGGTGAATGTCTGGCTTTCATTTCCCTGACAGATTGGGTTTATTCACCAGGTGTGCTTCAGCACTGACTCTTTGTTTGTTTGTGCCTTCCCTTTATTAGAGCACGAGGTAATTGTCAGTAAAATAACAATTAGAGCACCGGAACATTTACTGCTTGTTCTGGGACTCCAGATGTTAATGTATAACTTCCAGGAAGAGAAGGAAACTGGATTACTCCTTAGTCAGAATAGCCCCTTGGAAATTTGAGCAGTCAGAGCAGAATGTGTCTCTTTGCATCCCGTGGAAGGGAAACGTTCAGTGGTGAACACGTATTTGCATGCTCCTTATGTAAGCAAACTCGAGCTAAGCAGCATCTACTAATTCTTGCACAGTCTATTGCTGCCTTGCAAAAATTGCTGGGAACTGCTACACCAATATAATCATCCATCTGGCAAAAAAAAAAAAGTGCTGCAGACTGCAATGCCATTAACACTTTTGTATGGAAAAAAACCTCGGATGTGCTGGATCCGTCTTATACCTCAATGAATTGCCCGCATTAGAAGAATGGTATAAACAATTGTAATTTGAAGCGGATTCATTTGCACAAACCTGCAATTATATTTGGTAGTGAGACTACACAGGAAGCAGTATCTTTTGATAGTATCTCTAAAATATATGCAAAAAGATTTTTTTTTAAAAAATGCTTGGTTTCCCCAGATCTTTTAAGGTATCTTGACTGCTACAGAATTTTATAAAAGAAAAAACAAAACAAAAAACACAGCTTTCTTTTTTACAACTGATAGCTTTCTCTAAGCACAGAAAATTTGCCAAATCTAATGAGCCTGCGCAAGAATCGTGCTGAGTTCCTTTTGTTTTGCATAGACCACAGTGACCAGCTATAGAAATTCCTCTCTGCAGGAGGCTATGGAAAAGCCCTGGAAGCGGCTGCAGCCAGCTTGGACAGCCCCACTCGTCAAATTAGTTTGACTCTGAGTTGTTCTGCACTGACATGCCTCATGCCCATAAATTTGATCGACAGTAATTGGCAAACCACATGGAAATTGGAGTGAATTTACTCTCTGGAAAGTAGATATGGGTACTCTTGTGCCCTCTTGTAATTCCTGCAAGCCATCATATTTTCCAAGGAGTTGCTTCTAAACCATACAGTTGGGAAAGCAGAGTCTGGGTGTTCTCTTCTGTCCTAGGTGCATCCAGGCAAGATTTCATCTCTAGTGTTACAAGTTTGTCTGTGTCTGCTACTGTCCTGATTGCTTTTGGCTTGGGAAGAGGCTGTGTATCCTTGTCAGGCTCTGGATTGCTTCCCAGTCAGGCCACAGGCAACTCCGTGGAATTGACCCTTGGAGAAGGGAGCTGCTGCTTTACCCTTGTCACACAATGGCCTCGCAGAGGAATGAGACCATGGGCTAAGTACGGACACAACCAGGACTCGCTTCAGTACCTTTTGTAAAATGGCACAGTTATGGTTAAAATACAGTTGCTGCATTGACAACTGTTGACCAAAAATGCAACAAGCAGAGTGATACTGTAACCTAAAAATCCTCTGTGTCTTTGTTAGATATGCCTCCCTGCTTTCAGAGCTGGGACTGTGTGAACAATGTAACTCCTACCCAAACCCCGGGAGCTGGTAACCTGCCAAGCCAGGAGGAGTCACAGAAATCTTCAGGATTCCTCATTAGAGCAGGAACAGAAATCTGGACCATAGATACCCATTCAACCTGACAGGCTTCTAACTCCTTTAAGAATTTAAGAGCATGTAGATAGAGCTTAATGGGAGGAGAGATAAGTCCTGCCACTGGGCTGAATGTAACAGCTATGCTAGAGATGATAAAAATTCTTTATCCATCTTGTAGAGTGCTAAGAAAGCTTAGGAATAATTGCACTTGCCTTTCCACTTCTGTGTGTTTTTTCACTACATTGCAAAAATAATAATGAAGGATTAATAAAATAAATCAAACCAAACAGCAATATCAGCAGACTAAGAGTTTTTTAAATGGCGCTGAAGAAAAGTTGTGTGCTTCATTTTTTGTTGTTCTATCAGTGTGAGAAGATAGAAACTTATGTGCTGGAGAAGCAATTTAGCCTCCTTAAGCTAACGTCATTGTTGCTTTGTACAACCTTATGATTCTATGGTAAAAATGTTTTATGTGAACAACTTTCATCATGGTGTACTATTGAGTTTTTTATTAAAAATATTAACATTCTGAAATGTCATTGCATTTCTCATTTGAAGGCTTTGTACTCCTCTCTGTTTTGAAGCATTACTGCCTACTATCCAGACAAGCTTCTTAGCAAATTCAGAGCAAGTAGTATGTGAAAATAACTTTGTAATAAACAGCTCATTAAAAATAAGGGTATAAAGTATGATTGAGAGCTTGAGCTTCTCAGTTATGATTGATGCTTTCTATGCGTTCACATACAAGCAGAGAAGTGTATGTGAGGCTGTGAAGTGTGCAATATTGTACTTTATCACACACATAAAATTTTCTTATCTGGAAACATGCATTTCCCACAAGCTGCTCCTGAACTTGAAGCAAGAGTATCTCTCTCTGTCTTTTTTTAATCACTTCATTCTCTAGCGGCTGTTTCACATAACTGGAATTATGTGATACTCCTCCTGAAGTGCCACTCTCTCTTGCTCTGAGAAAACTCAATTGCAGTGCAGCAGTCAGTCATAGCAAGAAATATTGCTGTATTAAGAACCTGTTTAGCCTTCCTGTGGAGGCTGGGCCAGCAGTCTACTTGTATTTGTGGGCTGCAGAGTATCCCTCACCACTTCGTCTATGTGTCTTGATGATGCTTCAGGTTTAGGATTGACTTTCTGAGGCCGGGGTTGCAGAAGCTATTGAAGGTGCGCAAAGAAGTGCTGGTGGTTTGGCACAGACACATCCTATGACTAGTTTAATGGTCCTAATAAAACAGGCAGAATATAAGTTTAGAAATCCTTGGTAGGGCATCTTAGTTGTACAAGACAGTATACAGCATGTTTTCCTTTGGAAGTAGTCCAAAACTGGTTGGGCCTTTTTTCACACATTGTCTCTTCACAGAATGTTGTAAAAACAATATTTCTAGGAGAAGTGTGATGTACCTTTCATCAAACACTGTATTTCATTTACTTCTCTCTCTCCTCCTGATTTCCAGTGTTTTAAATAGTAGAAACTGCTTCTCCTATTGGTTAAGTAGGAACTGAGACAAGCTTGAAAATAGGAGGATGCATCAAACACTTAGATGAGAACTATTAAAGCAAAGTTAAATCTAAGTAAAGCTTCCATAATCACAAAAACTCACCTAGAAATCTTCTCTCCTTTTGGTTTTTCTTCACTTTCACTGTTAAGAGAATAACAGTGAATTGTCTAGCTATCTGTCTATAAAATGTAAAAATAATAAATTATTTATATATATATATGAGAATAACTGAGTTATTTAATAGTTTACAACAGGGAAGGAATAGCTGTGGGAATCCTTTCCAACTCTGATTTGTATCAGTGAGCAAACTAGCATTTACAAGGAGAAAGTAATTTTTTATGTTCTCTGAATGTCTGATCTTCAAGAAACCAGTGTATGATCTTAGCTTTTAGGAAGAAACAAGAAATCTGGTGAGTCCTCGTGTGTCCAGGATCGGCTGCACCCCTGTGTAGCAGATGTCCCGTGTTAGTAGCCCTGGTTGGTCTCTGACAACAGAAGTGGTGTCTCCTTAGTATTTCTATGTTGATAACCATGGCATTTTCGTTAATATCTTCTGATATTGAGGCTCATGGGCTCATGTCCACACTCATGTCCAGACTTGCACTCTTCAAAACATGGCTGCTGTTTCAGATTGTCTATAGGGAATAGTCCCAGCCTGTGTTTGCTGATGAAATGGAAATTTCCGGGAAAATGTTAATCGGCCCAGGCTGGAATCATCACAGGAACCCTTATAATAAGTAGATAAAATTGTTTTCTGCTATCTGGACAACCTAGGTGTTGGCTAATTTTTGGTAGGGACATAGGCAAAGAATTCGTATTCTTGGAAGAAGCTGTGACTCTTTTCATGGCACATAACATTAGAGTGAGGTTGAAAGGTCTGAATAAGATTTCAGAGACAGAAATAATGTATTTAACATGCTTGATATCTCTCATCCTTCTGCCTCTGACCTTACAAGACATAGCATTTCCTTTATAGAAATGTGGCATCCGAATACTACTGAGGGATACAGTATGTGGTTTACACTGTTATATGAACAATTTTGATTAAGATTCTAGTGGATTTTTTTAAACTTGTTTTAAAAGCCTAGACAACAGTCAAATATATTCAATATAACAGTTATATAGGAAGTGGTAGTTGTGAACCTGCTGGTTACTGAGATGCAGGCAGCGAGGTTTTTACTGCTGCTCTGCATCTTCCTAGGATAAAATCATGGAATCACTGAGGTTGGGAGGAATCTCTGGAGAATGTCTAGCCCAACCTCCTTCCTTGAGAAGGGTTAACTGGAGCAAGTTACCCAGGACCTTGTCCAGTGGACTTTGAAATATCTCCAAGGATATAAACTCCACAGCCTCTCTAGGTGACCCGTTCCAGTGCTTAAACACCTCACAATAAAAGTGTTTATTCTTAAGCTTAAGTGAAACCTCCTGTTTTGCATTTTCTGGTTATTGCCTCTCATCCTGTCGCTGGGCATCACTGAGAAGAGTGGCTCCATGCTTCTTACTCTTCTCATCAGCTATTTAAATGCACTGATAAGATCCCCCAGAGCTTCCTCATCTCCAGGGTGAACAGTCCTGGCACTCCCAGCCTCTCTTCATATGAGAGATGCTCTAGTCTGTCATCCTTCTTTACTACAAGGGCATGTTGCTAGGTTGTGTTCAGCTTTTGTCCACCAGGATCACCAGGCCATGGAAAATATTTCCTATAGCACTATAAAGGGGCCTTAAATGATCTCCCAGCTTATCATTTAAGTAACACCTGGCTGATCTGAGCTGATACAGGGTCTTGGGCTGATAAATGGGAGAGCCTGCAACTCTCTGTGCTACAAAAGAGTCTTGGCTTGCCCACCTTCAGAGGTCATCAGAAGATTGCTTGGAAACAGGCTGGGACTGACGTGATAGAGATGAGCTTCTCGTGCACCGCACTGAAGGAGCAGTATCTGCTGTTTCAGTCTGCAGACAGCTGTGATCCGACTTCCTATCCAGCTGATCTGTGATATTGACAGGATTTCATACTTCAGTGCCAATCCGTAGTGTAAAGCATATTCCTTAGCCAGGGGAGCTTTGCAGTCTGCAAGAACTGCAGAAAATAAGTGGTTCTAGCAGGAAGAAAATAGGGAAAAATAATGAGGAAAAAAACAGGCACAAAATGTATGCTGAAAGGGACTCAAAGGAGAATGTTAAAATATAAGTGAATTGAGCAAAGAATATTTACAGATGTGGGTATTTGGTTTAATATTTTAATCGTACAATGAACTAAATAATCCTGTAGCATTTGTTGGTACTGTTGTGGTCTTTTGTTCAGATTTACTGCTAGCATATTCCAAGGCATGTGCCGCATCTGAGGAATGACTGTTAACCCATAAGTTCTTTTAGTTTGCCAAAACAAGAAATTGGTTTTCATGCATAAGCAAAAAGACTTTTAAAACTAAACCTAAAATGTAGGTTTACATTTACTTCTCTTGTACAGAAGACTGAGCTTGATCTAATGAGCGGTGACAGAGGTAAATAAACAATTTAGTACTTGCCTAAGAGCTACATTTTTGACTCAGTGGTAGTACTCAGAAAATGTTCCCTAGATCCTTAGGGCTTAGGAAAGTTTAGCCAGGCTGAAAATGTGGTTCTTGTCTTTTGCTCTGTGCATACACCAGTGGTGAAATGGTTTTGTAGGTTTGTGCCTGAGCTCTGGTACGATTGGAGGATTTTCCATTGAAACTTGTAGAATGGTCGCTGTTTGTACCAGGAATGTGTCTGGCCCTTGACTTAAGCAATGCCTCACTGATATCTAATGCATAGTCTGTGAGTAAAAACACTGGGCTTAAACAGTGTGTCCTCTGTTTTTCTGGTCCACTTAGGTAGCAAGTCTTTGATATTATTGATATTAGGAAATGCCTGTGATGACAGTTCTCAGTTTTACTCCTGTGTATAAATTGCTACATACAAACCATTGATATGGATTATAATACATTCACTAGCCACAGTTGTTTTTTCTCTGATCTGATTTTAGTAGATAATTAATATTCCTTGAACTTGATGCCCCCCTTGAAAAAGAGTTAAAAGTAGATCATGTCATGTGTTCCAGTGAACCCTGTTCATACACAGTTTATGAAAGGCCTGACAAGGGTCTGTAAGGCAGCACTTTCATGTTTGTTCTTGTGAAGCAATGTAGACTCTCACTGAAAGAGAAGGATTTGTTTTATAATAGAAAGAAAGCCCACTTAAAGAAAGACAACAGTTTATAAAACAGAAAATATTTTTTCAGGTTTGGGAGTTTGTTAGTACAGATTTTCCTTAGATTCATTTCTTTGTTTTCCTCCCTTTCTTTTTCCTAAACATTTTAAAGACCTTTTTGGAACATTTGATTTCATGCAGAAGTAAACAAGTTCCCATGCTGCTGGCTCACTCTTCTTTGATCCTAGTAACCTACGCGTGCTGCGTCTGTTTCTTCCAGAAATTTCATTTGCAGATTGAAAGGAATTGAGTCACACATTTCACTGCTAATTTGCTGTGATCATGAGTTATTCTCATTATCGAACTCTTGTGCCTGTTTTCTCGTTTTAATTAGTTTTTGGTTACCTTGCAGCACTTATTTCTTGTTTTACCGTTCCTACTAGATCAAAGCATGTTTGGAATGGGGGAATTATTCCACTTTCAGTGTTGTTGAGGCTCCTCTCCCAAGCAGCACAAAGTCTTTCTAAAGTCACTGGGAGCCATCACTGACTTTAAGCTCAGCTGTAGCTCAAATTAGCCAGCTCTACGTATACTAAGCATCCCTAAACCACAAGTTTTTAGAAGCTGAGAGCGTATTTTGGGAAAGTATTGCTGTTATTTCTTGCTTTGCTCCCAGGCTCTCTGCTAAGCGTCTGCTACAGAGTAGGCAGAGAGTGAGCTGGAGGCACCCAGTGTGGCTGCTCCTGTGCTTGAGAAAGGATCCAATTATGGACCTTCGTGTCTAACACAGGATTTAGGTGGGAGGCTTTAGACTGCAAGCTGAAATCCTAAACTATAATCCAAAACAGTCCCTTGGGTGGATGCGGAAAAAGCCTGGAGGTGCTGAACACCATATTTCCCTTTTTATTTTAGCTGTAAAATTCCTGTTAGTGCCTGGAGTTGCTTGTTTAGGTGTGTCCAAAATTGTCTCAGTCTCAGCAGAATAGCAAATCTGTCCTATTTAAATCTGATGGTGATTCAGAAACCTGTGCCAGAGCACACTGGAAAGCTCCTACTAGCTTAGGGTGGGTAGCCCAGCCCGAGGATGCTCTGCCTTGAGCCCTGCAGTCCTGCTCACACTTTCTGTTCTTGGAAACACACAGTGTATAGGGCACCCAATTTTCATGAACTGCGGCAGTCTGTAGTGCTTAAACTATGAGCATACTGCTTTTAATTTTTGCATTTTTATTAACATCAATTATTAACATCATGAGTATTAGCAGAAAATTCTTCTCAGTTTCATTCTTTATTATAAAGCAATGAAAAGCAAGTGCAGGCATGGAAGAAACAGCACTGGAAACTGTTGGAGGTAACAGCATGGAGGAGAAGGGATCTGGGGATGCAGATGTCTACTTTGTGCCCTAGCATCTTTGAGTTATTGATTGGATTAATTAGTGGCAAATTAGAGAAGGCCACGATATTCAATGACAGTTTCTGTCCCTTGGTGCTGGGCAGCGAGGTTCTAGGGTGTAGTCTTCACCTGAGGAGTCTTCCAGTCTTGTGCAGTTCAGTGAGCATAAGGAGTACCTGTCTATATGGTGAAACAGTTGTTCTTCCTCAGTTGAATGGCAGCTTTTTTGAATTCACTTTTGCATTTCATGGGGCTTGCCCGGCTTTACTGGATGCACACTCCAGTTCTATTTCTAGAACCACAGAATCACTTTTACTTTAGAAATATCAAAAGTTAAGAATTTCTACTGTGGTTTCCAGAACTTCCCAGTTCCGTTTGGGTTGGGCACCTCAAGAATGATTTTGTGTGTGTGCTTTGCTTGTATGCCTTTATTTGTCTTTTACTTGTGGTATTAAATTACCCATTTATGCTAGCTGAAAATGATTTTTCTGAGGTCCACAGCTAGTAGTTACGGTAAGGTTCCTGTTTGCATTTTCTGTAAAGAGTTCAGTCAGTTCTAACGCTTTCCAAATTGGCTTGCCCTTTCCTAATCTATTCTGTGTAAAAGCTACTCATTATAGTATATGAATGTGTGTTCACTCCTGAATAAATTAACAGGAGTTTTACCAGCAGGCATGATCTAATGTGATTTTTTTATAATTAATAAAGAAGTGGGATATCTAATGCATAATGGGTTGCATACTGAGCAACATTAGATGAACAGGGAATTGAAGAACTGTGTGTCCTGCTAACGACAGACAAAATCAAAGGTGTTGATAGATTCACTCTCTCCTTCATAAACAAAAAAGACCCTGAAGGTTGTTTATTTAAATAGGGGCACCATAAATGTATCACACTGATACTAGCAAACAGTAGTCCTGGATTTTTCCTTTTTTTTTTTTTTTTTTTTTTTTTTTTTTTGGTACAGAATAAACACCTGAAGAAATAAAATTAGGGTCGCATAAAAAACAGCAAATGCAGTATTTCTTTTTTTTTTTTTTTTTTTTTTCTTTTTTTTAATACAATGCACAATAAAATGGAAGTCCATTATTATGCATCTTTATATTTTTATATATAGCTGCAGATAATACATAATTTTGTATGACCAGGAAGTAGGTTGGCAAATGTATATATTACAAGCAGTGTGGATTTATAGGCTGCCTACTACAGGTTTGCATTTATCCTTAATTTACTTTGTGGGCCCTGTCGGGTCCTTCCTGAGAGCACTAAAAATGGTTGTCTTGCATTTTACAGCACATTTGAAAAGTGGTGTAATATGATTTGTGCCTGAATTTATATTTCAGGTGGGATTTCAAGTTATTACTTATTTCCTCCTATTAAAATCATCAGGTCCTGAATACATTCAGCTGAAAAACAGGACTGTCTAACAGTCTTTTACCCAAGACTTGTAAGGAATCAATATAGTTCCCATCAGTAGAGTAAATTACTTACTGAACCACTTCCAGTAACCATGATGCACAGTTTCTGATTAACCCCTTCCCTTCTCTGTACAGAACCATATTGTCTTAGAATAAAATTATTTAAAAATACATCCATAACATTTTAAACTCCAGGGTAATAAATTTAAAGGGTGATAACCCAGTTTGCTCTATATGAGGATGTGTGGTGCTCCCAACTGGGTAGTGCAAGATTAAATACTTTGATCAAAATGTATGGCTGAGTCCAAGAGCAAGCATTGCTGACTGCTTTTTTTTTTCATGGTGAAAGTTGGGAATCAGGAGATTCCCAGCTCCGAAGCAGGAGTTTTGTCTTTAGTGTGACTTTGCCGGATACCTAGCCAGTTCTGAGATGTCTGGCTGGAAGAAATCATCTAGTGGGGAGGGAGTAGAGGGACACTACTGATTTTAAGAAGTTCTTATACTTTCAAAATGTCTCTAAAATTAGTATTTAGGATCCACACTCTGATAGCTCACTGTTTTTCAGGATTTTACTTGAAATTAACATTATCACAGGGTTGCTGATCTCTTTCAACAGCATGTATCCAACAGGTGAGTGAGTTGCAGGAGAGCAGCAGGAAATTGCTAAATTGGAGTGGACTTGGGAAGAGCCAGGTGAAACTATGAGTGCAACCAAACAGATCTCCTATGGTGCTTCACTTTCAGAGAGCATTGAGAAGGAGAAGATATGTTAGCTCACAGATTTGGGCCCAGAATTAAAAAAAGGGAGAGAAGGACAGCCTGTTGTGTGGAGGAACTTGGGAAAGTCCAGGCTAAGGCCATTGCCATTTATTCACCCATAAATCTATGGGTCTGGATGGGATGCACCCGAAAGCGCTGAAGGAAATGGCAGATGTTATTGCTGAGCTGCTCTCCATCATCTTCAAGAGGTCATGGAGAGCAGGGGAGATGCCAGAGGACTGGAAGAGAGCCAACATCATTGCAGTCTTCCAAAAGGGCAAGAGAGAGGAACCAGGAAACTACAGGCCCATCAGACTTCCACTCTGTCCCTGGAAAGGTGCTGGAGCAGCTCTAGGCATATCAAGGAAAAGAAGGGAATCAGGAGTAGTCAGCATGGATTCATCGGGGGAAGACGTGTTTGATGAACCTGATTGATAACCTTCTATGATGGGATGACTGACTGATTGGATGAAAGGAGAGCCGTGGAATTTGCCTACCTTGACTTCAGCAAGGCTTTCCACACGGTCTCCCATAACATCCTCATAGGAAAGCTCCAGAAGTGTGGATTGGACGTGAAGACAGTGGGGTGGATGGAGGACTGGCTGGATGGCAGAGCCCAGAGGGTGGTGACAAATGAGGCCGAGTCCAGTTGGAGGCCTATGGGCAGTGGTGTCCCCCAGGGGTCAGTGCTGGGCCCATTGCTGTTCAACTTGTTCATCAGCGACTTGGACGAGAGCACAAGAGGCGCCCTGAGCAAGTTCGCTGATGACACCAAGCTGGGTGGAGTGGCCGACGCTCCAGAGGGCTGTGCTGCCATCCAGAGGGAGCTGGAGAGCTTGGAGAGTTGGGAGGAGAGGAAGCTCCTGAGGTTCAACCAGGCCAAGTGCGGGGTCCTGCCTTTGGGGAGGAATAACCCCAGACACCATAGAGATTAGGGGCTGACCTGGTGGAAAGCAGCTCTGTGGAGGGTTTTGCGAGTCGTGGTTGATAACAAGTTAACCCTGAGGCAGCAATGTGCCCTCGTGGCCAAGAAGGCCAATGGGCTCCTGGCTGCATCAGAAGGGAACGTTGGCAGCAGGGCAAGGGAAGGGATCCTGCCCCTCTACTCAGCCCTGGGGAGGCCACACCTGGAGTATTGGGTGCAGTTCTGGACTCCTCAGTACAAGAGGGACGTGGAGCTCCTAGAGAGGGCCCAGCATAGAACAACAAAGATAATTAAGGGACTGGAGCATCTATTTTATGAGGAAAGACTAAGCGAGCTGGGCCTGTTTAGCCAGGAGAAGAGAATACTGAGAGGGGATCTGATCAATATGTACAAATACCTGAGGGGAGAACGTAAGGAGGATGGGACCAAAATCTTCTCGGTGGTGGCCAGTAACAGGACAAGGAGTAATGGGTATAAATTAAAACACAGGAGGTTCCATCTCCATGTGAGGAAGAATTTCTTTGCTGTGAGGGTGACAAAGCCCTGACTACCCAGAGAGGTTGTGGAGTCTCCTTCTCTGGAGATCTTCCAAAGCTGCCTGTGTGCCACCTTGTGCCCCATGCTCTGGGTGTCTCTGCTGGAGCAGCGAGGTTGGACTAGATGATTTCTAGAGGTCCCTTCCAACCTTGACCAATCTGTGTTTCTGTAAGATGAAAGCAGGTTGCTCCAAACTAAGAGATTTGAGTTGAGTAGCTTCACACAGTTATTACCAGCCTCTTAATAGAGTTGGTTGGAAACAGACCGTTTCAGAAGCAAAGTTTTATCTTTATTGTTGCTAATTTTGAATTTGGAAAATCAGCTAAGTTAACAACAGTATAAAAATCTTTTTCTTTCATACTGTTTGTGCTTCCAGTTAAGAAGGATGGTGGAAGATTAGAAAAGTATTAGAATAGAGACTTGAGAGGAATTTTATGGAAATAAACTGTTTTGATTGTAGACTTACTGTCAGCAGTAACAATAGTCCTCACTTCCTCTTATCAGAAGTACAAATAGACATGAGGTGGAGACAAGGGATGTAAGTAATAGTCAGAAAGCACCACTGTTTACATAGCTGTTTTGCTGAGTTAAGGCAGACATTAATTGTCCAATATGACGATATGTTTTCTTGAATAGAAAAAAAATGACCTCATACAGATCCAACAAAGCATGAGTGATAAAAAGCAATCGAGTCAAGTTATTCTATTTGGATGATGTTAACAAATAAAGGTGAGTCCAAAGTTGTTTTGGTGTGTGAATGAATCTCAAGTGCTTCCTGTCTTCTGCAGTACTTTGCAGTGTGGGGACTTTGGTGCCATAGGAATGGTTCCCATTCCTGTGACTTTACAGAAAAAAACTCCTGCAGCTCTGTGGCGGCTTGTTGCAGTTGCTAACAGGATGAGAAAGAACAAGAATGCTGGCAATGATGTTAGAGAGCTTCCTGAACTGAAGATCTCTGATATTCTTCCAAATTAGATAGGCCTTTTTGCTCCTTCTGTTCCCTATAATTAGAAACTATTGTTCCCTCCGTGTTATTTTTGAGCTTGTTTCTTATTTAGTGTTTTATATTATCTGTGTAAAGTCCTCAGTTGAGAGCAGCTCTTTGTATCAAGAGTAAAAATGTCAGGCAGCTGCAGATCACATTTTGGGACCTAGTGGGGTCCTTTGCCTATGCTGGCAGCTACCGTTGTCACAGGTTGATCAGTAAAGTGTTTGCCGCCATGGAGAGTCCGATAAAAAATGAATCTGGTTTTGGTTTTGAAACACATGAGTCTTCCCTGATTCCTGAGGTAATAGGTAACTAAAGCAGAGCAAGGAGGGTGGTCATGCAAGCAGTAGTTTGCCCACTGTCTGCACTGGTCTTAGATAAGGCTAAAACAGTTACAGAGACAAACCAGATCCGACTACCTTTGCAAGAAATAAGTACAGATTTGCCAAGGCTGTTCATGTCCGGTTTGACCAGTGGTGAGCCTGGCAGACCAAAAAGAGACTCACTCTTAAATTCTAATATAGACAAAATCCAAGATGGCAGAAGATCTCTGGGTTATCAAGAGCAGCCCTACAAGGTCATATCAAGTTTCTCTTAAAAATTGACTTGATTTCTGTTTTTTGCTACTTTTTTACAAGATGCTTCTAAATGCAATTTCTCCAATAGTGCTCTAACGTATTTGTTCTCACTTTAACTTTGTTCTTTCCCTTTTGCTCTTCTCCCTCACCTGCATCACGAGGTCATACTCATTCTGCAATTGACTTAATACATTTTTCTAAACTTCTCTCATAAAAAAGTCCACCATACCTCACCATGAAGTCATAGCCTCGCTCTGTGCGTGTTCTTACTTGAATTCATGAAGAGCACCTGAACAGTGATATCAGCATGTGTCTGTCATGGAAATTTCTTCCTTGATAAGTCCAAGGAAAATTGTTTTGCACTTATGTGGGGAGAAACAAACATCAACCTGTATGGGCAGGAGGAAGGCTGTGATCAGACTATTTCAAGTAGAAAAAATGAGTGAACTAAAGTTATGAGCAAGTCTGCAGAACTAAAGACACAAATGTGAAGAAATATGTTTGAAATTGTTCTACCCTAAAACTGGAGAAGGGTGTTATTATCCCTTGTGTAAGAATTGTGTCATAAAAAAATGATGCTTGTAGCACATGAATATTTTTTCAGGTTTGCAGCTTGAATAATTTAAAATCCTAGTGAATCCCTGTTCCTGCATTCTAGGTTTGTCAGCTGAGTCCATCCAGAAATATGATTGAAAGGGATATGATTGTGTTTTATAAAATCATGCAAGCAACTGATAAACTAATTGCAGAATTGTTCACCAAATATTGAAATGCAAGAACTAGGAAGCAATCCATGCAATTAGAAAGAGCTCAGTATAAAAAATGGCCAGTGAGCATCCAGAATAGGAGATTGCCGAGGCAGACAGTATCAGCAGAATCAAAACGAGTAATTCATTGGATGTCAGGACAATAAGGAGGTGCTAAAAAGGATGTACTCTCAAATGTCTCTAGTGCAGATATAGATGTAGTGTCCATGTTTGTAGGTGCTGAGATGGTAGCATGTCAATGCCTTCGGAAAGGTGCCATCCCAGGAGCTCTGCCTAAACACCACCCCACTGTCACTGTGAGCACCCACCTGGATGAACTGTTTTTCAGGGACAGTAGACCATTTTTAATATCCATATATTCTAAGGTCTTTTCTTTCTTCTTCAGATAGATTCTAGATTTAGAAGGCTGAGAGGGGATCTAATCAATATGTATAAATACCTGAGGAATGATTGTAGAGAGGAGGGGGCCAAACTGTTCTTGGTAGTGGCCAGTGGTAGGACAAGGGGTAATGGTTTCAAATTGAAACATGGGCAGTTCCATCTCCATGTGAGGAAGAACTTCTTTATTGTGAGGATGATGGAGCCCTGAAACAGGCCGCCTGGAGAGGCTGTGGAGTCTCCTTCTGTGGAGATCTTCCAAACCCTCCTGGATGCCACCCTGTGCCCTGTGCTCTGGGTGTCTCTGCTGGAGCAGGGGGGTTGGACTAGATGGTCCCTTCCAACCCCAACCTGTGATTCTGCGACCTACTCTCTTTTCCATTAATTTCTTCAATTCTTCCACACTTTTAATAAATCCTTTTCTGTTCATCTCTGCATCCCTATTGCAGGAATGCTTTCAAGACTTCTAGCATACAATCCCTCTAGATGTCTATGTCCTGTGAGTCAATGTGGCTTCATAGGCTTGGAAAAAAGATGAACACTATGACTATAACAATGGGGGGAGATACAAGGATTTAGAGTAGGTACAACAGACTCTGCCACATTCCTTGCTCTAGGGCCAATGCCAACCTCGTTGAAGCAATGCTCATACTCTTATTAATGTTCTATGGCATGTGCTGTTTCTCCATCCATTCATATTTTCTTCTAATCTCCACTTGATCAAATGAGATCTGCAACAGCTAAGTGGTATTAGAAAAAATTAGGCCATCAATTGGTTATTAGGCTGGAAAGTATTTTGTATTCTATCATCTCTGCCCTCGGGGCATCTCAGCACACTCCATGGCTGATCTTTTCTGAGTATGAGAGGGCTGGTTTTTCAGTGCTAAAAGATGCGTATAGATACTGACTGAGATGTCTTCAAAAATATAGTTTCCTGATCACAGTAAGCTAGAAATAGTATGTACAGGTTTGTGAATACTCTGCTATTTATTATCTACTCTCTACTGCTGTCTGCTTGTTCTGCTATCTCGCTATCTACTAGCTGCTATTTTTATGGTTCTTTTGGTCAAGGTGCTTTTGTAAAAAAAAAATCTCCTAGGTTTTTAAATGTATATAGCTGCCACATCTATGTATAGAAGCCTTTAAAGAAAGAAGTAGCCCCAGTGCTTTAGTGTTGGTGAGTTTTACTGAGAGAGAAGTAAATTTCCCTTATTCGCGTCCTAAGAAAGATCAGAGTGCCCTCTGTAAATCTTATGTTTGTTTTGTGCGCTACAGTGGGTGATGCATTCTCTCCAGCATGCTCTGAAAATGAAAAATCTATTCCCAATTTTTACTATACAGTTGGGATTTTTTTGTTTGCTTGTTTTGTCCCTGATGCTTGTTGGAATGACTGTCTTTTTCATATGCGTCCTAATCTCCTTTATTAGTATCTTTTTCAAAGAAAACAGCTTTTAATTGTGTATTTTTACCCGCTTAATCAGGCAGCTGTATTTTTGAGCAGGCTGAGCTGCAGAATCAGAATTATGGAAAAGCTGGGTTTGGAAGGCAACTCCGGAGACTGTCTAGCCTGACCTGCCACCCTGCTCCAAGCAGGGTCTACCAGAGCAAATTGCTCAGGGCTCTGTCGAATTGACTTTTGAATAACTTGAAGCATGGAGACTCTACAGCCTCTCTGGGAAACCTGTTGCGGTGTTCAATAACCCTTCAATATATATTATATATAGTCAATTATTTTATGTACATAAACAATTATGTATCATCAATTAAATAACCCAGAGTCCTTAGTAGTAAATGCTAACCCTTTTGAGTATGTGCAGCAAAGAAAGCAAGTCAGGGAGGCATCTCAAATCACTAGCTGGTTGTGGAAACCTTGGCCTTTAAGACCAACTCTCTTTGGTGCCTGTAATCATTGCGGTACCTATATGTTTTCAAAGATAAAAGCCTGACTTAGCACTGTAACTGTAAATTAGCCCAGTTCTGACTTGGATGTTCCTTTCTTTTTCTGATGATTTAAGGCTAAGAGAGTATGGAAAGGATGGCATTTTCTTATTTCAGGTCACTCTGCTGCATTCTTGAAATGCCACCTTTTGCTGCTGGCTGTTTGTCTTCTTGCCTACTCACTGCCTTAACATGTTATATTGGAATTATTGGTGCGATAAAGAGTTAACTTAAATGAGTTTGTAAAAGCTGCTGCAAATAGTGTGAGTCACAGACAGACTTTTTTTTTTTCCAATGACATTGTGCTTTGAGCCAATGCTGCAGAAGAACTGGCATGCCAGGAGTTGGGAAGAGACATGTCTGTGTTGTGCACACCCAGTTTCCAAAGGAAGTGGTTAAGGTATCAAACCTGACTGAATATGAAATAAAAAAGTGCCCAGAAGAAATAAAGAGTAGTGGCTTTACCCTTGGCCAAGAGGAGGTGGAGGGAGCTTAAGGAAATTCATGGCCTCTCTGTCCTGTGTTATCACAGTTGCTGAGTCCCTGCCCTAACATGACATGGATGCTGGCACTCTTTAAACTGATAAATTGTTTATTTTTTTGCTTGCTTTTGGTCGCTAGATTGACGTTACAGAGCGTATTCTTAGGCTGCTGTACATCCTTTGTAAATTGCTTTGAGATGTTTTAGCATGATAAGGCATTGTAAAAATTGAAGTCATTATTACTATCTCCACCACCAGGGGAATAGGACAGCTGGCATCGATCTGTTAGAGACTAATTTCCATATTTTGGTATTACACTGCATTAACCCATAGAATTCCTCTTGTTTACGACTTCAGAGAAAGTTTTCTCCATCAAAAGGTTATCCTCCATAGCGTGAAGGAGTTCTTGGGAATCATGGAAGGGAAGAAAATGTACAAACACTGCCATTTTTTAATCTGACTAATAAATCTTGGTTTTTTAGTAGTGATATCTCAGTGTTTTGTATTTTCATCGTACAGGATTCCACCAACCACTTTAAAGATTTGACCTGCCTGTAAGTGAAATCTAATAGTTAGTGAAGGGGTTACAACTGACTGCTGGGTTTGGGATAAATACCTTTTTAAATCATTGGCATTTCATTTATCTTAAATTCTTTAATTAAAACAATGATAAAAATTCTGTGTCCATATAGCTGTACTGCAAAGAAAGAAATGGAATAAGGGTCTTATCTTGCTGTGTGAAGTAATGATGAGCTAAATTGCACCATTCATCCAAAAGCTACAGTAATGGGTAGCGCAGAAGCAACTGTGCTGCAGAGGGAGCAACTGCTCCTCGCTGTCCTATTCTGGTGTCAGAATACAGCTTGAGAAATCAAAGAGGAGATTTTTAATAACTAAACAAACTGGGGACAAAACTAGAGGATCTAAAAAAATGAGTGTATTTAGAAAGAAAAAGGACCAACAAAGTGCCATTTTCCCAGGCAGTATCCATGTAGCTCTGGTGCGCTTGGCCTGCATTGCCCAAGGCACCTTTGGATAAGAAGGTGTATGTGCTGCAAGGCTGAATGGAGAGCCCCAGGACATGCCTCCCTGTACAGGCTTAAATACCTTGGAAAGCCAAAGAAAAAGGTTTTGTTTTTCCTCCTACCTTAGACCTCTCCCTATTGGTTTATTTCTCTGCCGTGTCCAAATACTTCATTTGTGTTGGCTCAGCCAGTGAATTGCCTTCCTCCTCATTGCTTCTAGCACGGAGATGCCCAAGTGAGGGAGTCAGAGTTCCACCAGCAGCATGAGGGCACTTTGGATTGATTTTTTAACATGTCTTCTCCAATGTCTGTGGAAACAAAGCTCAATATTCCCCTAATGGAAAAGATAACTGATGAACTGGGAGTGATTGCCTGGAAAGATTTTAGGCTCTTTAGGAACAAGTTGGGGAAACATCTTTCTTCAGGAATGATTTAGATAACATAATCCTACCTAGGGCCAGAGAAGGTAAATATGGCCTTTTATTTCAATGCGTCTGTGATAGATTACTATATAGAAGGATTTGGAAGGTTTTTTTCACAGAGTCCTCCTGCGAAATGTCATCTCAAAATATATAAAATTGATTAAATTGGTCACATTCACCAGTAGCTTCTGGAGAGGAGTTTAAATGTTGAAAATAGATTGGAAGAGCAATTTCAGACACCAGGAACAATAGCAGACTTATGGGGGAATTCTGTCTGTGGGAGACCAGTTACCACTCAAGAAGGGCATATGCCCTTTATATTTATCTACCAGCCAGTGGCACAAGACATGCCTAAATGGCTTACACACCTTCAAAACAGAATGTAACTGCAACAGAAAAAGTAGAACATGTATCTTTGAAAGTAAGAAGGTATCTAGCTGATGGCACTATATCCTCTCAGATTGAAGTATTTCAAAAGCTTTTTTTTTCTTTTTTTTTTTGCTATGTCAAATCATCCTGTCAGAATGAGAATACTGCATTAATGGAAATCATTGGGTGATTTTCATTTTTGGCTTTTTGCATTTAGGCCGTGCTTTGCTGAGGCTCACTGACAAAAAGCTTGAACGAATGGGCATCGCCCAGGAAAACCTGAGACAGCACATTCTGCAGCAAGTCCTTCAGCTGAAGGTGAGAGAAGAAGTCCGAAACCTCCAGTTGCTTACACAAGGTATGAAAAATAATTTTGATGTGGACAACTATTGAGATCAGGTAGGAGATGTTTACCTGAGGGCATAAAAGGTGACTTGGCATTCTTCCACAAGAAATGATACATGAATATGTCTCAAAGATTCCACATCCAAATTGGAAACAAAAGGTAAAATAGTGCATAAATAAATAGAGATGTCCAGTTGCCTGTTCTGCACGATAAGTAGGTTCTGTCTTCAGCCTGATGGTAGTCTTGTTTAAATACCTCCTTGCTAAGATGAAAATAATTATATACAAAGGACACTAACGCAGAATGTGCTGCCTTTATAGACATTATACATTTTGCATTTCAATGTTAAATAAAAGAGTAATTTCTACAACCTATTTTATGGTAAGAGTTGTCAGTGGAAAAATCAGACTTTGCTTTTTCTGCAGATGACTGATTCCTTTTCATGTTGGAGTAATTTTATTGCTTGAATAAGTTGTTTCTAATTTATGCTGGAAGAAAGAGCAAAATTGGGCTCAGTATGGAGATTCTGAGAAGGCAAGGAAGAAGGAGTAGCAGCAAAGTTTGTATACGTTTTCCAAATAAGGTTAAGACATTTTATAATGACTTGAATTATTAATTCTCTATTAAAGCTTTTTAACTGCTGTGGTAACAGAAGAAAAGCAGTCATTGTGATGGCCTTGTAAAGTAACTTTTAGACGTTTTCCAATATATATCTTCAGTAATTTCACCATATTCAGCCTTGTTTGGTAGTCCAGCAAGATCACATAAACCACACACTTCAGTGCTGTTTGATTCAGTGCCCATTATGTTTCAGAGCATATGAAAAAAATACAGGGTTCTTCAGTACATGCAGTATATTTTTAACAAAATGTCCTTCACACATGACATTATGTTCCTGATTAAGTGTTGCTTACTCTGTTTGGGGAGAAACTCTCTGATTAGTTGAGAAAGCTGCATTTTATCTGAAAGAGCCTCTGTCTCAACTGAAATGTACCTTCAGGCTTGGTTTCATGTGGATTCTGATGAAGATGGGGTATAGATTTAGGGCTGCTTTAAATCACCAGGATATGAGAATATGACCTCACCTCATCTTCTGTCACATCCCAAAGCACGTGCTGCAGCTCCTTTTCACTAGCTCTGCCTTTTCTCTCCATCCATTATCCCTTTTGTCCCATATTAGCTTGTTTTTGTCCTCCCTTACATATAGAATGTTATTTTAGCATTGGACTAGTAAGATTTGGTCTACAACCAGTACTGGGCCAGGCCTGCTTACAGAACTTCGGCCGATATGGATATGGGACAATGACTATCCATGAGCTGTAAGTTTGAGTTAATTGTTCTCTGTAGTCTAGTTAGGTTTCTGCATATATTGCATTTGGTGTTGAGGACTTCTTTAGTATGAGGGTGACAGTCCTGCAACAGGCTGCCTAGAGAGGTTGTGGAGTCTCCTTCTCTGGAGATCTTCCAAACCACTTAAATGCCACCCTGTGCCCTGTGCTCTAGGACTCCCTGCTGGAGCAGCAGGGTTGGATTAGATGGTCTCCAGAGGTCCCTTCCAACCTCAACCATTCCATAATTCTGCAACTCAGCATTTCCAAACTACTTCTTTATTCTTCCTCTTACTCATCTCTGGGTTGGATGCATCAGCTGGTGATGTGAGTCATGAACAGTCAGGCCATTTCCAGGAATTCAGTGCAGCCATTGAGATTTCTTTCTCATCCATGCAATTGAGGATACAGATTTGGATTATGGTAAGAGCATGAATAAACACATGCTGAATAATGAAGGTCGGATTAGTTATGAATAGATATCTTCTGCCTTGTACAGATGTACCTTTAATGAATCACAGACTGGCTGAGGTTGGAAGGGACCTCTAGAGATAATTCAGTCCAACCCCGCTGCTCCAGCAGGAACCCCTAGAGCACGGGACACAGGGTGCCATCCAGGCAGCTTTGGAAGATCTTCAGAGAAGGAGACTCCACAACCTCTCTGGGCAGCCTGTTCCAGGACTCTGTTACCCTCCCAACAAAGAAGAACAGTGAGGGTGACAGAGCACTGGAATAGGTTGCCCAGAGAGGTGGTGGAGTCTTCTTCTCTGGAGATCTTCAAAACCCACTTGGACACCACCCTGTACTACATGCTCTAAGAGACCCTGCGTGTGGAGGGAGATTGGACTAGATGACCTCTAGAGGTCCCTTCCAACTTTAAGTGTTCTGTGATTCTATGATTCTATGATTCTTCCTCACATGGAGATGGAACATTCTGTGCTTTAATTTATACCCATTACCCCTTCTCCTGTCACTGGCCACCACTGAGAAGAGTTTGGTTCCATCCTCTTTACATTCTTCGCTCAAGTATTTGTACATGTTGATAGGATCCCCTCTTAGTCTTCTCTTCTCCCGACTAAATAGGCCCAGCTCGTTTAGTCTTTCCTCATAAAATAGATGCTCCAGTCCCTTAATTATCTTCATTGCTCTATGTTGGACCCTTTCTAGGAGCTCCATGTCCCTCATGTCCTGGGGAGCCCAGAACTGCACCCAATACTCCGGGGGCAGCCTCCCCAGGGCTGAGTAGAGGGGGAGGATCCCCTCCCTTGCCCTGCTGCCAATGCTCCTCCTGATGCAACTAGGAACCCATTGGCCTTCTTGGCCACGAAGGCACATTACTGCCTCATGGTTAACTTGTTATCAACCACGACTCCCAAATCCCTCTCCACGGAGCTGCTTTCCAGACCCATGAAGTCTGTCTCTGAAATGTTCAGCGAGTAATGTTACTCATCATTTGGTTTGTGGAAATGGGCACAAGTTTACCTAAAGCTGATGGACTGCAGCTCTTTTTCACTTCCTCCCCGATAGCACAGCACTTCAGAAATTAAGATGTGGAGCTGTACAATAGATGCAACTGTATGTTCCCGGGTTCAGCAGATCTGTATATTTATGACATATTTATATATGTCAGCGTTTGCATCTGTTGAAAGTGCAAGAATTAAGGTTAAGGTATAATTTATCAACTGCAATGCAGTACAGAAAGCTTTGTGAATGTTTCTGTAAGTGATTCTGTCTCCTTGGCCAGATTCTTCACACTGTGTCCATACGTATTATGACTTGTGCATTCCTAATCAAGGCTGTAATTAGAATAACTTCCTTTTAGTGCTTTTTTATTTAAGAGAACACTTTTTCTCTAGCAGTAATACATTTGCATGCCAGCAGTTTATGTCTTTTGGAAATTACATTTGCAATATACAGTGTAGCCATGCTTTTCTTTATTGTCCTCCAAAATGTCCTCCAAAAAGAAAGGAAAAAAATATATCAGTGCCCAACTCAGGAGATCTTTAAGTCAAAAAGACAGTTAACAAACCCTTTCTGAATTCATTTAGGGCATGTGCTTACTTGCAGGCAGTGAGGTCCTAACTCGGAGCACATTGATGTCACAGGAAAGGCTTCCACTAACTTTAGTTCCTAATCTGATTGAGGCTAGAGTGAACATTGAAGATTTTAAAACTATATTATGTAATACTTACCAGATATTTCAAGTGTTTTTGTGTTCTATTGTGAAGAGAGGGAGTTAACCTTAATAAAAAAAAATAATAAAAAAAAAAGGTGTCTCTATGCAAACCAGAGAAACAGCATTCTCTTTTTAGCAAGTTACTTAAAACTATTTCATTTTACCTCTCCATTCAGGATACAACCTGTTCTGGAGGTCTTAAAGCTGGAATAGTGTGTGCTTGTGTAGTTGAACACCCCTCTTCAGTTTTAGAAAGTCTTTTCTTAGGACTAAGGACTGCTGAATTGAGGACTGATTGAGGCTATTATCAGCAGAAATGCTGTTCCAACCACCACCAGGGTAGAAGGGCACAGACCCAGAAACTGATCTGTGCTTTTTTCCAAGAGACATAGTGAAGCTAAGGAACTAATTTAACAAAATATTTTCCAGAAGCTCATGAGGAGAGCTTCACACTTTTGGAAACATCATTATTGTACAGTTTCCATTCTAATCCTGAGCCGAAAGATCATTTTTTTAAAAAAAAAGAGGGATAGGCTTTACATAACTACACAGGGAGGAAGTTATTTTGGGATTTTCAGTATGAGCCTTGCTTTTGGCTTGCATAGGCAGAGAGTGTCTGTCCTCAAAGTGGCAGAGTGTGATGCAGAATCCACCGACAGGAACCCGCTAATAGGGCTGAGGTTATGACGCACATTTGGACTTGGGATCATACCTTCATTTAAGATGACATTGGCCATCCTAATCTTCTCTGCAAGCTTCGAGCAAGGCAAAGTGCTACTGAAATATACAGCCAGCTCACAGATAGAGGTATTTTATTCTGGGAGATTTTTTCTGCTTGCAGACTGTGTGAGAATAAGGCTTTAAGCTTTATTAAAAAGCATCACAGCTGTTGATACCTGTTGGCGTGATTCATTCAGTAAGTTTTCTGTTCATCCTGCACTGATGCTTGGCTACTGAAAACATATGTACACAGTTATAAGACTAATATTTTCCTTCAGTTTCTAGAATAGTCCTATTCAAAAGCTACTATAGTACTGTGGCTTTGTATTCCTCCAGGGAATTGATAGGAGAACATTCAAGATTCATCTCATCTTTTGAGGAAAGAGGATGGATTGCTCACTGAGTTCTTCGCTTTGTAAAACAAACTTGTAACTAGAAACTATGCCTTCAGGGTGAATCTGGTCAGAAAAAACAGGGCCATCAAAAAAAAAAAATCATTCTCAAGCATGTTATAAGGAATTTTGCATTATTAGCAGCATCTTTACAGTAGCATGATCAAGCAAAGAAAATTTCAGCTGTTTGGTGCTGAACCCTCACAGGCTGTCAAAAACATTATCCTAGTTCCTGTTCACCTTGTCTGTTTCTTCCTTGTGAATATTTAGACTGGAAAAAATTTGAACACTGCCCTTCTAGCCTGCATCATCGTGCTTGAGGAGATTCGCCGTATTTGTCCTCGGAGTGCTAGACTCGCTCCACCGTCTGAACTCCCACATATGCGGAAGACCTCCCCTGTTGTGCTGCCTCATGTACAGAGCAGTGGCCAGGAATTACATACCTACCCAAAAAGGCACTCAAGTAATCAGAAAATTGGAGAACGTGTGACCCTGAGAAACAGAGAACTGGAAGGTTATTTCAATTTCGGGAGACTCCAGCTTGTTCTGTGTGCCCTTCTGGATACATTTGTATCTGAACTATCCTTGTCTACTGCTTTTCATGTCTCCTGAGATGCCTCCCCTGAGATCAGGGCATTTCTTTGTCATTCCTGTAAAGAAGTCATAAATGAAGTTTATGATAGAGGAATATCCTGTTACACCTCCAGGATGTTGTATTTTCTTTCTTGGCAGCGTTCTGGACTCAGAGTTTGATATCTGAAGAATCTTGAATTCCTTCTGCCAGAAATACTCTTTTTCTCATCTTGAAAACAAAGCAAATGTTGCCTTGGAGAGAGCTCAGTCTCAGACAGCTCCTGTCAGTTGTCCAAAAATACTATTTTATCCTTTGTCATATCATCAAAACTGCATTCCAGGACTCGGGATGCAAAATGTCTGCATATAGATGACAAAACTTTAACCTTCTCCATATTATTTTATTTTCACTATATATCTCTTTTAATTCCTTTCCTTGTGTGTTCTGTTTTCCTTTATCACTTTAAAGGAAGCCTTAACACTTCTCCTATGGTAAGACTTCTCTTCCAGGACTGTAAAACCACTTTGCTACTATCCAAGAGTACAAAAGAGCAGTTGTCCTTGTGTTTACTTACAGAGGACTTAGTCTAGGGAATCAGAAGCCAGGATTGTGCCTGAGAGATTTTCCAGACTTTAGGCACCATTAAGAGTTCTGAAAGTCATTTTTTTTGTTGTTGTTGTTCAGGTTACCAGTAGGCAGTGAGGGTTTCCCTGTGGTTTTTGTTTGCTCTAGCTGAGGCAGAACATCATATAGGGAATGTGTGTCTGCGTGCAGATAAAAATGTATAAAATGCATGCATCAGGGAAGATAAAAATGGAGTTCCATCTATACCATCAATTATTTGAATTTTATATGTCTAACCTTATATTTCATATTTCTAACCTTTAAAATATACTTTGTAATGCAACCAATTTTTCAGTCTCTGAAAGACCACTGAATTAATGTTCTGGTGGTTACCTTTTGGTTGTTGCTGTGATGCTAATGCATATTCATATCAAAAATTTAATGCTTCAGCTGATGGAGAAAATACCAATATACTAGGCAATACATTTTGAATATGTTTATCACAGGATTGTCCTTCAATGTGAGTATATTAGTCTGGAGTACGAATAAGGAAACAT
Organism: Eudromia elegans; assembly: GCA_003342815.1. Lineage (NCBI taxonomy): Eukaryota > Metazoa > Chordata > Aves > Tinamiformes > Tinamidae > Eudromia > Eudromia elegans. The sequence continues at coordinate 2,369,715 of PTEX01000078.1, forward strand.
ATATGCAACTATGAAATTTGCATTGATGGATGAACTTATAAAACATGATTTTAGTTGTATTATGTTAGTTATTATGTGCTTACATTTTTATATGTTTTCATAAAAAATATTGTAACTCATTTGAATGTAGTTTTGCCAATTTTGTATGATTGCAAGGACGTGATTGCCTTTTAAAAGATATTTTATTAATCTTGATTTTTTTTTTTTAATTCTTGCTTTTCAATATTCATAGAACTTGGTCCACTGGAAAATTTGGTCCTTCTAAGCTAATGCATAACCAAAACTGTCTTGTTTGTTTAATTTATAAACATATATGTGTCTATTTCCTCACATATATGAATTTCAAAGAAAAGAAACAAATTTCCTCTAAGTTTAAGAAAAAGAAAATTAAACACTGCTGATTGTGGTGAAGCCAAGCATCACAGACTTTCAGTCAAATAGAAAAGTTTTGAACAGTCAGAGACTGTGATTTAATAACAGCTGTTTGAGATCATTGCCAGTGGAAATCACTTGTTTTTACCCAGCTAAAAGAACAAGTTGGTAAAAGCAACTCCAGCAGTAGGTACGGTCTTTGATAGCAAATTAATCAAGTAAATAAGTCTATCTGTTGTAAGGTGTTGCCTTTTACAATGTAACATATATTTCATTTTTAATAAGATCTCTTTTTTTTCAGAAATGAGGTAAAGAATAAAATTTGGGTTTATAACTGTTTTATAAAATAAATGAGGAAACTAGAAGCCTTAATTTCTTCCTGCCCTTATGGAAGTATATGGAAATTTTCACTGGTAGGCCTCTGATTAAAAAACTAACTGTCTTGATCAGCTAAAACCTTTATGGTCAAATTGGATGGATAGAGTTGGAAATAAGAAGTGTGCATCTAGGTCATACCAGTATCCACCTCTCCTGGGGAATTCTGCCCCTGATAGGGGCAGCAGCAGATGCTGTTTAGGGAGAGCACAGGGTCCCAGGCCCTCTCTGTGGTCCGCTCTCCCGTGTGCAAAATTGTTGAAACCAGTTTTTTACAAGTTAAAACATAGTCCCTGTCGGCCTTCCTGTAGCCGGAAGTACCAGTGCTTAACTTGGGTTGCCTGCAGTTGGATTAGTATCATCTGCCTTTGGCAGAGACTTCAAGCAATCCTCCTATCTATCTGCTGTGCTCACACATTCTCTGCATTTCTAATATACCATAACACATCTCAGACACATCCAATAAGTTTTGCTTGTTGCTCTCTGTTGATTCCTATGGGAACTCGGGCTGCCTGTTAGATGAATTTGTCTGCATGGCAGATGTCTAAACTTAGGTGAGATCAATTCCCACTCAGTAAGCCTAGATGTGAACGCCCACACTGAAAAACGTTGGTCTGAGGGCTGGATGAATTGCCCTGTTTACTTGCATCAGCTTTGGTAACACCATCTTTCTGATTTTATGAAGCTGGCGTTGCTGACGCCTGCATGAATATGTTCTGTTAGCAAAGTGTTTCATCATATTGGCACTTCTAACAAACACCAAAGTCACTTAAAACCTTTCTGAAAATATGTAATAAGTTTTGCTGCTTTGAATCCCTGGAGGTGAATGTTGCCAACCAGTTCAAAGCATTTTTTTTTCCAGTTGTTACTAGCATTTATTGCCTGTGCAATAAAGATTTGTAATTACTGGAAAGATGCAGGGGGAGGAGGGAAACCCTCTCCATTTTATGCCTTTGTAAAATTGCTCCTCTAAGTTGTATAAAAAGCATCTATTTTATTTAAAAGTTTTTGCCTTTTTTCATTCACATTCTTTAAAAGTCTTTCTGTAATGCACTTTTAAAAATTAATGTGGTTTTATTCAAGTAGAAGTTTCCTCTTAATGGCTTTTATGCTTCATATGATAGAGTACCTTCATCTGCTCAGTTATACATAGGCACTCAGTAGTGTTATGAATTGCTTCTTTATTGCTAGCCAGTATATAGATCTAGGACATCTTCCACAAAGGAAAGGGGATTTTTTTTTAATGTCTTTATTTGACAAGACCATAATGCATGAGTATAAGTCTAGTGTTTTATGGCATGTTCAAGTATGATAATTAATTTTACTGTGCTGGTTCCCTTTTAAGATCAATATTATAGAATTTTCTAGTCACTATTTGAATGTTTTTTAATTGAAATTGATTCCCTATAAAATAATGTGTTGGAGTGTATTATCGATGATCTTGTGGTGCTTGAGGTTAAGAGGTTGTGAATTGTACCAAAATGCTGAACAGTTTTCAAAAAATGCCTGGGTTACTTTTACACAGCCTAAGGAAGGGCATACTTGGAAAGTATCCCCCTTGCCCCTTTTTTTTAAGTGCTGATTCCAGAGGGTGACAGCATAAATACAGCAGCTGTGATTTGCAACATTTGTGTGAAAATGGCCAGGGAATTGTTCCTTTGGGGATGAAATTGTTCTTTTGGTTGGTTGCAGTTCAACTATAACTTTGCTGTTTCATCCTCACCCTTAAGTATGTAGTTATATGCATAGTGTTACCTCCAGAGTTTGATACCTTTTTAGTAGTAAAAAAAAAAAACTTCCAGTCACCTGAGTTATTAGAAATTACCTGTTCAAAGAAGGGATGCAGGATGAAAATCTGTAGTAAGTAGCTCCTAATGGAGCTCAGTCGTTTTCCAAAGCTATCACTTTTAAGGATGTTGAGACAGTTTTTGTTCTTCTCGGTGTAAAGTTGAAAGGGTTGAGTTTTAGGCTATTTCTACATGTCAGTAACATACAGTTTTGGAATTTCATTCACATCCTAGAGTTTATTTTCAGTTAGGTTATTCACACATTTGGCAAAATACCTGGTTAACATACATTTGGCTTGTAGGACCAACTTTGAGATGAAGGCAGTGAAAGAGCCTGTTTGGGAGTGCCCACATTGCTGTTACATGCAGACAGTCTGGATGAAGTATCAGGACTCCGACCTGGCAAGCTCATTCAATACCCCAGAAGGGCTGGAGCTCATCCTCCAGAAACACAAATAGAACTGTGCTAGAGACCTCTCTGTGTGAACACAAAGGCATTTCAAGGCTCCCCTTCAAGTCTGAGAGCAGACTGAAGGCACGTTTGCTGACACAGTCTTAGAGTTTTCAGTCCTCAACCACTAGGACTAGGATTGAGACCTTCCCAGTCATTTTATCTTGCACACCCAGCTGCTATCAGCTAGTATTTGACAGCATGGAATGGATTAAAACAACTCCAGCACTTTTTGGCCTTGGAAAAAAAAGTATTTTGCCATATTCTTTCATTCTTCCTTGAAACCATTTCTGAAGCTTCATGTCAATAATGTCTAGCAGTTGGCAGACTCTTCCTCATAGCTGTGGTTAGAGAGTAGATCTCCCAGGGCCTGAGTCCTGACCAGAAAGACCTAGAAAAGAAAGTTCTTGCGCAGTGAAGCATGTTCCTACCAACGAATTATGCCTTTTTCAGGGAACAGTAAATGGATAAACTCCTATTGGTAAAACGTACTTTTCCCAGTTCTTCAAGCTTTACAGTTTTTATTTCCTTTGCTCTTCTGCATATAGCAGAAGAGGAGACGGAGAGAGAATGGTAACTGCATTTCCTTCTTTCTTTGAAGCATTGTCAGCCTTCTCAAGAAATAAAGAGAAAAGCCTTCTTTCTTCCTCTTTTTCTTTCTGTCTTATAGTCTCTCAGAAAATTCTGAGTAACTGAGGTTTGTTTTTAGAGTTGGGCTAAGAGATTAATAGCTTCTTCTCTTATTTTGCTTTGTCGATTTTCCTTTAGCCTGTGTATTTAAAGGACTGATTAGACTGCATTTATCCGATAAGGGATTTATTTAGCTCATTCCGGAGAGTGGAGATGTGTGAAACACTCTTAAGCTCTTCCGTGTGAATTTCTGTCGTCGGGCACCTGGATGGTCCAGCCGTATTTAACAACTTGGATGCCGGAGAAGCAATCAGCATGATCTAGGACAGCAGACCAGCCCCTAAAAGTGGCAAGCAGCTAGGGACACACTGAGAGCTTTTTAAATTCCCTAAGCCCATCGCTCCCACAGTATCACCGCTGCTTTAAGTACTGACCCAACCTTTAAAGGGTTTTTGAAGCAAACAAGCCATATTTTGGGCTAAAGAGACAGGAAAAGAAAGAGTGATAGTCCTACCTCTAAAATTATAGTGACAAATCCATTGTCACCTGTGCCCTTTCTGAATGCATCTTTCTCTAGATTCAGAAATTACTTCAATGTTTCCAGCAGTGCAGCTGCCATCCATTCTGTTACAGCTGGTGATTGTGACACTAGTCACTTACATCATTGACTTTTGTAGATTTCTACTTAAACCTGGGGTGCAGTTTTTCTAGGGTTATAGAAGAATAGCCAACCCTTACAGCCCATCAAGGTAATAAATGTCTTTTTGCTGGGATATATCTCCTTAAAATGAACCATCAGTAAGTCTTTCTCTAGAAATATTTCTTTTGGGAATATATTTCTTCAGCTATGGTAGTGAAAATAGTGTTGTATTTTCCTGTAGTCTTAATAAGCTCTTCAGAGTGAATTATTATTGTTTGCGGATATTTGTTTGCTAGAATTGTTAGCTGACAAATTCTCTTTCTCCTTTCTTAAATATCAGCTGCTGTGTAAAGCACTAGGATCTGTGACTGTTGCTTTGTCAGCAACTATTTTTTTTCCTTTCTTACACCGTAACAGCTTTAGCTGAAATCCCTTTGGCTCCCTCCAGCAATCAGAGCTGTCACTGTGGGGAACTTCACCGTAGTTCTACATGATTTAGTTGATCATGTGATGCTTCTGGTATAAGAATATGTATGTTTTACAGATTCTTCAGTCTTTTCTTCTGATCCGGATGTTCAGATCCCAAGTTATTTAGGTGAAGAACCTAAATAACTGGTGCTCTGAACAGAAGAGAGGAGTCCTGTCAAGATTGCCTCTAAAGTCAGCTTAGCATCCCCTAGAGCCAGTGTTTTTAATTTCTGCTGCTTATAATAAATCTGTCTTTGGGAAAGTCTTCAGCTAAGTCGAACTTTGATCATGGTTCCTTCTTCATGGACCCTTAGCAATGAAGAGATGGCAAGAGTAGTTACTCTAGGCAGAAAAATGTAGATTTATGTCTAACCATAATGTTTATTTTATACCTCTATTTTATACCAATAATCTCCTTCTGAGGATTTGAGACCTCACATTTGAGGGCAAATGGAGTAATGCTCCATTGATTTCAGCAAAATATGCAACTGTTTCAAATGAAAACACAGTCTGCCCCATGTTCTTCCTCAATAACATGAGGCTAAAACCCATTCAGATCAGTGAAGAGTGCCAATGACTTTGGTGACCTTTGGAACACATACATAACACATACGTAGTAATTTAATTAAAACTGCAAATGCAGAAACACGTGTTCTTTAATCCAACAAAGGTCTTGCTAACATTGTGATCCCTTGCCAATGTTACTGTATCAGAAACCAATTTTGGTGTTTTGTTTTCCTTCGAACTCTATTCTTAAATCTGTAAGACCTAATTACTTCGTCTCAAATTGTCTTTTGATAGTGTGTACTGCCTATATTATTTGAATTCATAAAATTATAATCACTGGTGAAAATGAAACCCACAAAATCTGCTTTTTATCTGATTCTTATTTGTTCGTGCTCTTTACTAAAATGGCATAATCGAAGATAAAAATCAAGTATAATGTCTTTTAGCTTGAGTGGTTTGAAGTGTCTTTATCTCATCTTACATTAAACGCCTAAAAGTTAGGCATCTATTTGAACTCCTTGCTCACATTTCTCAAGTAATCAATGAAGAATAGCAGCTACCTCCAGAGATAACTTGTGCCTTTCTAAAATAGAAGCCTGTGCAACACATAGCTCTCTGGAGGTTCCTGCCTCGATCTGTCAGCTAAAGGACTAACCATCTAATTTGGGATAGCTAAAATTGAATAGAAAAAAATCTAAGCAGTAGATTTTCCCATTTTTTGCTTCTCAGCAATTTTCCTATTCTACTACTTTTTATGAAGATTTTTTTCTCCTGTGCTAACTACTGCTCGCTGGTAATAGAACTAAATCAGCAACCAAAAAGACAAAATTTAATGAGCTACAAGTTCTAGCTAAGGGGCTCTGAGGTTGGATTTTTACTTGTAATTTAGATGCTCCATTAATCTGAAGCAGAGAAAGACTCATTTTATTTACTGTTCTGGAAAGGGCTTATGAGTTACCGGTGCTAATCCTGATCCTCTGCGTTCATTTTTCCTCCTGGATGTGGTTAATCCTGATATTATACTATTATGATTATTTTATCACTGTGGCTTTTTTTTTGCCTCAGGTGAGTTGGTTCCCGTCATATACAGGGAGGCCAGGAGCAGATTGAGAGGCCCAGCTGAAGCGCTCATTGGAAATGGAACTTTTTGCTTTGCAATTCCAAAAAATTAATGAAGAGCTTCCCCCTTTTCATATAATTAGTACAGGCCATGAAGGTGAAAGCCCCTCGAAAACCAGGCACTGCCTAGTTTCAATTCAGCAGCCAAGCTTGTAAAACCTTTCTGAAAATGACATGAAATAATAGGACAAAAAGTGAATGGAAAACTAATATTCTACCCAATTCTTTTGTTTGGATCTTCTATGTCCCCCTTGAAGCTTTCTGGTATTCTCATGCAGCTCACTCATTTTATTTAATGTTAAAGCCTTTTACCATCTGCCAAAAGGGTTTATTTTGGGGTTTCCTCTTATGTGGGAGGGTGGTTTCCTCCTTCCCTTCGTGCTAGTTTCATTGCTATCTTTAGGACCCAGAGCCTCCTGGAGACCTTCCTGTCTCCCTTTTATTACATATTCTCATCCTTCCTTGCTACAAGTTCCTGCCCCCTGGGGCAAAGAATAAAATGAGAATTGAAACTGCCTTTTGAGTTGGCCTGGCTGATGCAGAAAGCTTTTGTTTTAAACAGGGCAGACCAGTTCCTGGAGTGCAGGTCTAAGCACACTCACTAGAAACCATCTATGGTGTGGGTGTTTTTAGGAATGGTTCTTGCACGAAGGTAGATGTAACTGCCTGGTTCTTTGTCTACAAAAATCAGTGATGCTCCTGAAGAAGGGGATTGTAACATGGGGAAGCATTTAGCTTAAAAGCAGTCTACTGCTTTCATTTGTTAGTGCGCATTAATCCTTGGCACATTAATCCAAGCTGGTATGATATCTTTAACCATAGCCCCTTAGTTTCTTCCTTTTATAGGAAGTTTCAGATATTTGTTTTTTCTCTTTAAAGGTATTGATTTCCTATCTTCACCTTTCTTGGACTGTGAAGAAAACGAAGTGAAATTTGAGGTGGTGCAGAGGGATAGAATTGCATCTATTTTTCTCCCCCCCTGACTAGGAACAGCATAAAGGATGCCCCTCTGGGGAGGTTCGGCGTAGCGAGCCCTCAAGGACAGAGCTGCAGTGAGATGTGAGCACCCAAGTACCAAGCCATGAACGGCAAGTGCTGGATCCTGCTGATCCGTGTGCCTGGGAGCCCTTGCCTTGGCTTCTCCTCAGAGTAGATGCTGTGGGGGAAAGGAAGGACCTTGCCTTTCCCGTCCCGCCTCTGCCTGCTGCAAGCAAGGGCAGTCTCTGCCTGAGACTGCAGCCCTGTTGCTGCCGGTCCTAATTTGCTGAGTAACTGAGCCTGCGACCAGGGGCAGTCCAGGTGTCGAAGGCTCGGGCACAGAGAATTGCTGTGGGAGTCAGATCTCCTCCTGAGGCCTCTGCCACGATCCATATCAACCTCGTTATGCCTCTGCTGAGTGCACTTCTGACTCTCCTTTTTTGATTTTTTGTAATCACTGGCATTACACCAACCAGTGTGTTAGGTAATAATAGGAATTTAATTTTATTTTATTTGTGATTAGCTCGTCTCTTGGACTCTGGGATATTCTGCTGCCTAGCCTTCCTTCATGACCCAGCTCTCTTTGAATTTCTATGCTCCTTTGGTTTATTCACTCTCCCTCTGTAATTGAGAATTTTATTGTTGATTCTCATGAAAAATCCTCAGTGCCTGAAAATAAATGAGCCATCCTTTCTATGCATTTGAATTTTATGACCATATGAGTCTACTGAAAGTTTGAAGGAGGATGAGGGTGTCCCAGGGTGTTACCTAAATGTCCGATCTACAGATGAAAAGGGATGCTTGGATTTCTGTTGAGGAAAGTTTCACTAAAACTGTCCATTTTTTAGCACTGGATGTTTTAATGGCATTCAATACCAAACTCTTGGTTGAAGATTCTGTAGAGAGATCAGCAGTGCTCATTTCTAACAGCAGAACAGAGCAACATAGCGTGCAGGCTGAGGTGGTCTAAAATAATGAGACCTGTGTGAAAAAACTTCAAGCAGAGGGAGGCGTGTGCCTCCTCACTTAGCAGGCTTTTTTTTTTTTTTTAACTCTCTTGATATTCAGAAGGGCTAGCAGTTCTCCTAGAATTGATAAGGCAAGGAAAAAATCTCTTCCCAAAGAACATACATCCAGGCATGGCACTCCTGGGGAAACACAGCTTTCCATTCTCGCTCTGTCATACACTCATACACACATGCACAAATTCTAATTGGATAAAAGTGAAAACACTAAATTAAGGACCTGATCAAAAATAAAACAGAAAGCATCAATAGTAAGTGCTTATTAACTCACACATAACAGCATGCTAATAGGAGAGCTTCAAAGTGGGTGATTTGCTGCAAACAAGGCTGGCTTTCCAGAAGGGTTTTTCTAGGGTTCACAAACGTAACTCCCAGCTTTAACTAATTTTTTCTCTTCGTTCACAATTTTGGTCAGTATTTTTAAGAAAAGGATAATATGCATGACTTTTCTGAACTATAGTGGGTGACGTATTTAATCCACCACACGTGCTGCTTGATTAAAATGAGGCAATGAAGATCTGATCCAGCCTTGTTCCGTTTCATATACTGCGAGACTCCTGCAATCTGCTGCTCACGTCATGCCCTTCTTCTGTAGGACTTCAGCTTCACAGACTGGGCTTCACCAGGGCCTCTCCCAGTTCTGTGCTGGGTGTTTATATTTGTTGCATGATAATTGAAGGTCAAAACTTGATTTATGTGTTTTGACTTGTCCATCTGAGCTCCACATACCCATGGACACAGCTGTGATCCACAAACTTGCTGCACCTGCTGCTTCGTGGCAAAAGCCAAGGTTTCTAGAAAGGGCATTTCTCTAGCCCTGTGCTCCCATCTTATAATATTTCTGCTCTCTCATGCAACCGTCAAGTGGATTGCTGTGTATCAGAGGACAGGATGTTTGCCCATCTTGCTTCATGGAAGCCAGCATGGTTATGAGTTAGAGCAAGCTGTTCTCCAGATAGCTGTTACTGCCTGGATTCAGGACTGGTAAGTCAATGCTAGCATTAAATTCTTGGGAAAAGCTACAACAAGGTTAAAGATTTGGCAGACTTTGGACAAATGTGGCTGATTCCAGCACAGCAGAGTCTTTTTGGACTTCTGCTTTTCAGGAGATTTGGATAATACAGATAAAATGGCCAGTAAATGGTTCTAAGGGGCCTTTGCTTACTCAATTCCTGGCTTTGGCTATAACTCAGTGCTGCTCACTTTAGAAAGCCGCGGAGCTTTGTGCTTGTTGTCTGGGTCTCCTGTGTTCACACAGGCTAGGGACTTTCCTCCCCTTTTGAGTGATTGTCAGAAGTGAGAAACGAATGCATGCTGCTTGAATTTGAGATCTATAGCCAGCCTAACATCAATGGGTTATACGTATACTCTGCAAGAAACCTTAACTTGAGTTCTACCTTCATGTGAGAAAGTAGCATGTTCTCTGAATGACTGCCAGGCTCCTGCGACATGTATTTACAAGTTTTGCTTTTTTTAAAACATGGCTGGGATATGGTTCCTGTCACAAACACCTCAACCCTGTCAACTGTATGTTTCCTTGTTCTGCTCCAGTTGGTGTGATCCGTACTTGGAGCCTCAGTACATAGTGAGAAGCTCTTTGGTTGCTGCTTATGTTACTTCAGTGTTGACTCCATCTGCCTTTTGAGGAATTAGACAAATGAGCAACTACTGTGTTACAGTTTGCCTTCCATTGCGTAGACCAGGTACTTGTGTTGTCGGGGGGATGAATCTCCTCATGGGGGATTCGCTGTGGAGATTTTCAGGACATAGCTAGGAAGTCGTGTGAGGGACAGGGGCAGTGGGAAGGATGAGTTAGTTCTAAGACGGTAGTGCAGGACATAATGGTGTGGCCCATGTTTGAGGTGCAGATCAGGGAGCCCATGGCTGCACAGCCACTGCCCGAGCCAGGATACAGAGCCAGGTCAGCCCTGGTATGGGCTTCACTCTTTCTTTCTGTGCTTTTGGTTTTCCTGCCTTTTCTGAAGCCTTTCCCATATAATTTCATATAATCCCTGCCACTAGGTCTCAAACTGGTAGGAGGGAGAGGAGACCACACGATGTGCCCAGTTGGACCACAGGAACCAAGGCTATAAACATACAGGGTTACACAAGGAGAGCTGAATTGCTGTCAGCGGCAGACTCCTGCATCTCCAAAATGGTCTCAAGGGTACAGAATGCCACAGGGAGCAATTTCTTTCCTTTCCTATGTCCCAAAGAGCAGATGCATCTCGGATGTTTATTGCCCTAAGCTGTATTGTTTTATCGGCATATCAGAGCCAGATGTTTGACAGATTCGACAAACTGAAAATAAAATTCATCCATGCCCAGTTATGTGGGTTTTAGCATCTCTGGATTGTCTTTTAGAACTATTATCTTTATTGTCCAGCGTATCCAATGTACAAATGAGGATGCATTTTCATTTAAAATTAAGAGAAGGCAAACTGTTACAGCTGAAAACCAGTCCAGTGAGCTTTAAAAGCAGTATTTGGCATCCTCAGCTCTTTGGTTCAGAGCTCTGTGTAAGTGGGAAAAATGTCAAACTCAATGCAAAGAATCCATTTTGAACCATACTGTCAGCAGTGAAGCAAGATTTCGTATGTGTTACAGCTTGAATAGCTTGAATTTTTAAAAATCGTACAATTGCAAAAGCATGAAATGAAAGCTTTTGGAATACAGTAACATGTTTGTTTAAAAGTCATTGCATCATAGACCTGAATTTTGAAAGCTGATTTTGTTCATGTCCATCCCATTACTCTTGCTTCTCCCCAGCACACACTTGAATTCTGTGGGCGGGGGTAACACAGTGAGTGTTTCTGTGCTTTGATTTTTTTTTTTTTTTCATAGCAAGAACTCTGGTTTTTTTACCCTTCCTCTTAAAAAAAAAATCAAAGAAAAATGCTTTGAAATACTGCATTATTTCCAACAGTTGCAAACTCTGCAGTGCAAAGGAGGTATAAAATATTAAGTGTAATTTTTAAATTGAAATTGAAACTGAAATTTACTTTTTAAGGAAGGGTACATTAAATTTATTTGAACTTAAAACAGCAAAGTAAGGTTAGCTCTTAAAGATTCTCATCATTATTGAAATTCTCTTTTTTTTTTTTTGGTATGTAGCAGTGAGTATTTGCTGCTGAAATGCAAAGGAAGTCAGACAACTGAATTGGTGAAAGGCAGTGGTTAAACACCTGTTGTTGAAGTGCTAAACTCCTTTTTTGACATGTGCAGGTGCAGAGATAATATCTTTTTCATGCTTATTTAGCTATTTCAACTCAGTGACTAGTTCATTCAAAGGTAAAAAAACCACTAGGGAGAAGAAAAAGTTAAAAGCCTCTTTTCCTCTTCTAATCTGTGAACAAAATCTGGACAGTAAAGGATATGATCTAATGTGGTAACTAAAACTAAGACTTTCAGTTTATCTAGTGAAGGTAATACTTCCTTGAATAACGACGTTCTTTTTTTGTCTTGTTTATGTTACATATTTGGAAAATATTGTGCTTCAACAGCATTCAAGTGAATTTACACAATAAGTTCTGTTTTACAAGTGGAGCTTAACATGAATACCAAATCCAAAAGAAATCTAGTGTAGACTATCATTACTCATGCCTTGGTATGATAAGAATGTAAGGAATGAGAATCAAGACAGTTCTGTGTAAAAGTTCTAATCGTGTATATAAATGTGTGGGTTAACTGAAAGAGAAATGCCATGTTTATTGACACGTGCTATATTTAGTTTTAGATCAACATACTGACAAGTTGAGTGTTACATCTGGGCTCTACTGCCCACAATCAGCTTAGGATAAGCAGTTTCAGCATTTTTTGAAAAGTTAACAGAAGTTCTGCTCAGAAGGGACCAAGGGGTAAAGAGCACTGTAACTGCCAAGAACTACCAGCAGAAGGCCATTGTATGGGGGACATAGAGGATACAGTTGATCTCTTCTGTCATGGAGGTTCAGGCCCGTGAAGGTAGGAAGGGCTAGCAAGAATTTGCCTAGGGCAAAGCAATCCAGTTTCTCTGATGACAGGGCTGGCTGTGTGGGTAAGAGGTGAGCTGTGGATGTTTTATGCTTTGACATAGTCTCCCACAGTATCTTTATAGCCACATTGCTGAGATGTGGACTGGATAAGCAAACAGTGACATGGGTGGAGAATCATCTGGACTGTTGCACTCAAAGAGTTGTGATCCAAGGCATAAAGTCCAGTTGGTGGCTGTCACTAGTGGCTCCCCTAAGGGATCAATTCTGAGACCAACACTGTCTGATACCTTTATTAGTGACCTGGATGATGAGACAGAATGCAAACTCAACAAGTTTCTGGCATGATACCAAATCAGTATGGAGCACTTGATGTGCTGGAGTGCAGTGCTGTCATTCAAAAGAACCTGAGCAGATTTTGGAAAGGCTGAGAGGAACCTCATGAAGTTCAACAGAAGCAAATACCGTGTCCTGCATCTGGCAGGGAATAGCCCCCTGCAACAGGACAAGCTGGGGCTTGACCTACTAGGAATTAGCTTCACTGAAAAAGGCCTAAGGGTTTTGGTGAACAACTGTTTGAGCACAGACCAGCAGTGTGCCTTTGCCTCAGAAAAGGATGAAAGCACGCTGGGCTGTACAAGCAAGAGTGTAGCCAGAAAGTCAAGCCAGCTGATTCTTGCCTTCTATTTGGCACTAGTGAGAACATATCTGAGCACCGTGGCTAATTTGGGGCTTCCCGGTATGAGAGGTATTGACAGCCAAGCGAATCGACAGACAGGCATCCAGCATGATCAGAGGAGAGGAGCACACAATAGGAAGAGAGCCTGAGAGCTGGGTTTGTTCAGCCTGGAGATGAGAAAGCTCAAGGGAACCTTACACCTGTCTGCCACTGCTTAATGAGAGGATACTGAGAAGAGGGAGCCAGATTCTTTTCAGACACACACACACACAGAACATGAGGCAGTTGGCATGAGTTAAAGAAAATTCTAACTAGCTCTAAGGAGAAATAAGTGTATCCTGAGTGTGGATGAAACAGAGTGAAACAGAGGCCCAGAAAGGCTGGGCATCTCCATCCTTGAAGATACTGCAAACTCAAAGGGACATGGTCCTGAGCAGCCTGCTCTAATGCTCAGTGTGCTTTGAGCAGGAGGTTGATCTGGACACCTCTAGAGGTCCCTTCCATCCTACGTGGTTCTGTGGCTTGACAGAGCTACTTGTGAGCACTTTCGTGTGATTTACTTGACAGGACTTCCCTGTATGTTTGTTGCGGGAAAGATAGGAACTATTATAGGTATTTTATGGGATTTGCTTAGGCATCTACTATGCAATAAGTTGTACCTCACTCTGGGGTGTCCTGGTATTCACTGTTTAGCGACAAGCTGAGTATATGCCTCGCCTTTGTCAAATGAATCTTGTTTAGATAGTCAGATAAAAATTAACATCCCAAGAGAGCTAGTTCTGTTCCTGAGGGCAAAGGAAATTATGGTAGACCTTTACTTTAAACTTGGTTCTGATTCAGGAGGAAGTAGTTGAGAATTTTAAGGGAAAAGGCAATGTGAATGAAAATGGCCATAAAACAGAAGAGTTTCAGATCTGAAGAAAAGGAATGAGTAAAAGCAGCTGAATAATGTCAAAAGACTTTAAAAGAGCTGTTTTCTTTGAACTTTAGAATTGGTAGGAAAGGTGTAGGTTGGCAGAGAAAAGAAAGTTCAAGGGAACTGGTGGATTTTTGAAAGACAGAATATTACAGGCATGGCAACAGGCTCAGCTGTTAGAAGAGAAAGATACAAATATTATATGGCTGCTTTAGGATCTCTTTGGTGGTGTGAGAGTCAGGAATACAACAAGTGATGGAAGCAGGAGAATGTAGTTCTAGGGGAAAAATCTAAAAAGTAGCACTGTGTAATAATATGATTAATATAATAATGTAATAAATTGCCTAATATCATGAGTTGTCACTACAAAGAGTAATAAAAACTGGATTTTTGAAGACCTTATAAATAAAAGATAAAATAAAATAAAAGTTCTGTAACTTTGTGGACAGGGAGGGGAAAGCACAAAGACAGGGCTGAATTCTTCGGCCTTCCTTGGCTTCAGTTTTTACATATGGCTTAATTGTGACCAGGTGCTTGGCAAAGCTAATTTTAGTAGAGGGAGAAAAATGCAAACTGGAATAGCGAAGAGCTTAGGTTAAATGTATGAAGGTAAGTTAAATGTAGTGAAACCATTGGGATCTAGAGAAATTAACCCAAGAGTATCTAGAAGTCAGGTGAGACAATACCTGAACTGTTAGCTTTTTTTAAGAGCTTGTGAAGGATGAGGAAGGGCAAACTTAAACTGTTAAAATAAGCAAAATGATGAAGCCTCTCAGCCAAACTAATGGCTGAAACTAAAGCAAAAATTATTAATCAATTTGTACATTCTTTGAGGATAATAAGGTAATAGAAAAACAGCCAATATGGATTTGTTCAGAAAAAAAGAAAAAATGTGTCAGGCCTTTCTAATTTCCTCTTTGAACGAGATAACAGATTTAGTAAGCAGCAAAAAGGTAGCAGGTAGATATATCTACTTTAGTAAGGCTTTTGACTGTGTTGCACGAGGCTGGATAGCCATCTCAAAAGCAAACATATCATCCAAATGAAATTACTTTAAGATGGGTGAAGAGCTGTTTAAAGTACCATATTGAAAGAACAGCTATTGTTTGCCTGTCGAATGGGGAGGGAACATGAAGTGCAATTCTGCCAGATTCTGCCCTAGGTTGGGTGCTATTCATTATTTTCATTAATGTCGCGGGTGATGGACTGGAGAGCACACTGTGCAAGTGGCTGAAAGCTCCGAAGCGTTTCAAGTACTTTGGAGAGCAGGTTTAGAGCCCAAAGCGATCTTGATAAAATGAATGAATGTTTGAAATGAGGAAGATGGGAATTCAGGAAATATAAGTAAGGAGGCCTGCAGTGAGGAAGGAAGACAAATGTCTGAATACAGATGAGGGATATCTGAGTAAGCAGCAGTAGAGAGAGAGCACATGTGGTGCTGGGGTGTCACAAGCTGAACGTGAGTCAACAGCCCGATACTGCTGGGGGAGAAAAGGCCTGGAGGATCAGGCTCAGTGTAAAATTTAAGGCATAACTGGTTATTAACTCTTTCCTTTTGGCTCTCTGGAGCTTTGCTAGGGCAGTATCAGCGCTGGGCTTCATGCTATGAAACAAAATGGACAAACTGGAGAAAGGCAGGAAGAGAGGTATGGGAGTGCGCAGAGATTTGGAAAGGAGCATAAGGAAGGTTGAAAGAGCTGGGATCAGGGCACAAGGACAGGCATGGAAAGAGACACAATCTTTCTGGTATATTGAAGAGTTTTTTAACATGAAATAATAGCTATACGTATCCCTGCCCTCTCTCCCCACACAAAGGTAGGTGATTAAGCAATCACTTCCCAAGTGGTCATCAAATGCCAACTAAAGAGTTTGCACCCAAGGAGTTGTAGTTTGGATATTGGAAACTTAGCATGATTGTGTCCCAGAGTGGAGAGTCAGGGCAGAGGGCAGTTGTAGATTTGAGGATTAGGAGCAGTTACCTGTCAGGATATTTGTCTCTGCCTCTGAGCAGAGGGATAGACTAGATGGTCTTTCTAGTCTCCACTTTCTAGTCTCCACAAAAAAAAAAAAAAAAAAGAGCAAAACAAAAATAAAATTGATGTAAACCAAGGGTTCCTATTTGATAATTTGAATTATGTTTATGTCTATCATTTTAAATAGCCTTGCTTTAAATTAATCCTTCCTATTGCAATAGTAACATCTTTAAGTTATGGTGCTGTTTTACACACCTTTGTATTTACTAAAAAGCAAAATCAGTATTTTCTCCTTTGTGTGATAATTGCTTTCAGTGTGACTGAACTAACTAATGATGAAGAGACTGAGATCTTCTTAAGGCTGTTTTATTTGCTTCAGTTCTTTAGTTTTTCAGTAAATTGGCTGAAACCATGCTATAAAAACTAGACATCTCTTGAGACAATTATGTACAGATTTTCTAAATGTGCAACACATAAAGAAATATGAAATATCTTTCCTCTGAAAATGAGCTGCTCTCTAAACACATGCATTTCCCCCATACAGTCACCTTGTGCATTTTATTTTGCACAGGATTGTGCTGGTGACATTAATTCAACAAACAGACCGGACTGGGAGACTGCTAGTTATTTTTCATGTTTGATTTTCTTCTTTCTGAATTTATTGTAACGATGGCTATGTTAAACTAATTATACCTTGGATTTTTATTTTATGCTGCTGAGTGAAATCATGTAGAAGGATTTTTCCCCCTTTTACCTGAAGAGTGGAACATTTGACCACAATTACCATCTTTTACATTAGATAAAGCACCTTCCTGTCTATTACCAAAAGTGATTTATTAGTACATAGGGCACACTGCTTCAGAAACAGTGTCTGGCTGGCCAATGAGACATGAGTAATCACATAGTGCAGCACTTGCAGAATCAAATTATGTTTGACATTTAATATAAACCCAAACACCTAACTGAAAAATATGACTTAAAAAAAAATCCTTGATAAAAAAAAAGATAAAACTAAAACAGAATCTATATGACTGTTGAGATAGATAGATTTTCTTCTAGGAAATCTGTGCTGAGGAGAATAACCAAGGCAACGGAAAAAGCTGCTTTTCCCCTACTTTACACCCTGCTGTCCCCAACTGTCCTGTCTCCTCTGTCTGTCTCCTTGCCAGAGGTGCCACCCACCTGAAGAGAAGCACATAGGGATGATTGGCCCAGAGAGGTGCTTTCATCCTTCAGGTTGGTTCTGACCAAAATGCTTCTCATGTGTAAGAAGGATCTCACACACACTCCAAACTTGGGCTTTGGTCAGTGTGGGGGGCTCCTGGCTCACCTTTTGGCACAGGAGTGTTATTCTCCTCTGAGCTTCTTTTAGAGCAATACTCAGCATCTTCCGTCTGAGAAGAAACAATTCCTGACAGCCGCTGTTAGAGATGTTTCTGACTGGTGTGGCATATTAACACTGGAGGACAAAGAGTTAATTCATTTTCCATCCATAATTTTTTCTTTGTAGAACCGATTTGACACAGTCTAGCAGGGTGCTGTTATTGAAAAATTGAAGCACCAGGTGTGATTAAATAAGATCACACATTTCATTCCCTCTTTAATTTCACATCACCCTTCAGCAGCTGTATCCCTCTGCTTTCCTATAGCTGGGGAAAGCACTGCATTTATAGCAGGCAACTTGCCGCATTGGTAGCAAGCACCACTGGGCTGTGGTGAATCAAATCTGTTTGTGCACACAATTATTTATTGTTTGATGGACCAAGCTTATTAATCTGTTTATTTCTCAAGAGTATAAGATACAGAATGTGCTTGGGTAATGGAGATAAACCTGGGCCAGCTCCTCAATATGTTTGGAGGTCCATGCATGCAGCAGAACAGGTGTCATTCCACTGCAAAGATAGTGAAATATGAAGGGTAAAGACAGTGGTGAACTTGGGATCCTTCTGCTCTTCTTACCAGTTCTATAGGGTCTGACATAGTTTCCTGCTGTGCTGAGGCTCGGGAGATTTCAACAGAGCAGATACTGCCATCGCACGTAGAGTTTCTCCTTGACCCTTTGCCACTGGGTCAGAAAGGTTGTACTGAGGCTACAGCTGTTATTTATAGGTACAACATGGTTCTAGAAAAATGAAAATGATCCCCTATAGGTTTTTAGCTTTCTAATGTTGGAGACCAGCATTCCTATTACAAATGAATTCTTGAAAGATGGCTGGCAGTTATTTCAGGCAATCTTTCCATCTCCAAGCTCTGTCTTGCCCCACTTTTCTGAGGCCCAGACAACTCAAGAACAAGGAGATTTTTTATTTCTTCTTAGAAGAAGAATGTGTTTGTCACACACTGACACAGTTATCTGTGTAAAGTGTGTGCCCAAGTGACCCTGGCAGGACACAAGGTGTCCTGAAAAGCTCTTTGGAAGTGAACACAAACAACATTCTGTGTTCTGTCTTGCACAAGCATGTGATGTTGCAGATTATCAACCTGTGGGGTCAGCACCAAGGCATCCAGATCCTGGGAACAAGGTTTGGGAGTGTTGGGAGGATGCCTGCTACTGCTTTTTGGCTCATTTTTGCCCTGCTGCCTCCATCCCAGGTGCTACACTCCTTTGTTTTCCTGTTGTAGTCAATGATGATGCCAGTTTTAGCATAATTTCCACGTAAAAGAAAAAAAGATCCCAGGTCCAGATCACAGGAGAGGTTTGCAAGTCCTGGTGACACGTATGGCCCTGTGTCCCCGTATAAATAATGCCTACGAGCCCCTGCCCCTTGTTAAATTTGATCTCAGATGCATCACTGGGACCAGCTCATACGATGTCTCCTGTTTTAAACTGAGCTCTGTAGTTAAAATTGGCAGTATGTGCAAGGCTGTCCCAAAAACAGAGCTGATATTTATACATGTGTGACTTATTTCATGCAGGAAAAGATATCTTTGATCTGAAAGATTTTTAAAAAAGGCAAAACAAAACAAAGCTCCACAAAACTCCAAAGAAAAGGCGTTTGCTTTTCTGTGCCCAGTCTTCTTGGAGATGAAGGAAACTGTTCTGACCTGTCTTTCCCCGTGTGATACAAACTGAGTGTGACTGTTTCATCATAACTGAAGCCAATATCTAATCACTGGTTTGCACTGACTTTGCCAGTTTCTGTGTAATTATTGCTATATGCAATGGGACGTCTTTTCTACAAAAGCTTCTATAATGGCTCTGGGTCATCTAAGATTTACTGCTGCTAATACAAACAGCGTTCTTTCTTAAGGGCATGTTCACCTACGTACAAAGGAAATGCTACAAGAAGTAAAGTTATATTTAAGTAATTATTAAGCTTTTGTTGTTTTCACTATTATTTGTTTTTAGGTTACAACAAAGGACTTAGGAAATACTTTTCTTTGGGTTCTGTGTTTTTTCTAATAACCTCAACCAAAAGTATTGAAAAATACAGGGTTAAGTCCTATCAAAAATGGCAAAGTTTAAGAACACACAAGTGTTTTTGCCATTGCTGCTGGTTTTCAAGCAAGGTCCTTTAAGGCTGCTCTTTTCCTCTTGACATGCAAAGCAGCCTTTGCTCACACCTGCCATGTGATGGGATCCTTCTCCCTGAGGAGATCGCAGCATCTGTTTTGCTTCCTAAACAGAGAGAGAGACATTCTCAAGAAATTTTCCTCCTTTCCTGCTTGCCAGCAACAAAGGAGATGTGAAAGCATTTGGTCTTTCTGGAGAGAGGAAAGAACAGTAGAGCCCTAGACCGGAAAAAACAACTCTGGAAAAATAAAATGAACTTAATTTGTGCTATAATTAAAGGCCTTAAAAAGAATCCGGACTGCCAAGTTGAGAAGGAATTTGTACATTTTTAAATAAAGTACCTTTACGGAAGGATGTGCTTGGGGTTACAGTGTAGGACGTTCGAACTCTTCCTGCTCTTGCTGGGTGATCTCAGAGCAGAATCTTAACCCTTACATACCATGATGGTCTGTGTGTACAACACGAGTTTCTCTGCTGTGGTACTGTGGGACTTGGTATTTCATGCTGCCGTACGCACAGAGAGGCAGAAGTTCTTAAACAGAAGCTGCCGTGGCATTGTGATAATGGCAGCTTGCTGTTCGTTTTATTAACAAGATTTCATATCCTTTAAAATATTAAAAGCCTTGTGAAACCATTTGGTACGTAACTGCATCTCTGGGGGATCTGTTTGTTGTCAGCACAGTGTAACCTGCAGCTTTAATAAAGACTAAGACTTCAGAATGAAATAAAAAGTAAATTCAAAATGAAGTGTTTCCTGGAAAAGGACCTGCTGTCTGCCTGCTGATGTTGTCACTGTGCACTGCACATTGCTTAAAAGCAGCAGATTTTGTCTCTTGCGAACTCCCTGCAAATATATGGCAAATGGAACACAAAAGATCAGGGCTGAGCTGTCTCTGATCTGGTTTCACATCCTCGAGGTTACTTTTACTGTCTGATAGGAAGTTCACAGGCTTCATGATGTGATCAGTGAGAGAATACAGCTCCCCTATTGCTGCCTGAAAAATCCACATTGCAGCTTTAACCTACAAAATAACCAGTGTCACCTACCTACCAGCACATTGCTGCTATGGTTAGAGCTGGTATCTTGGAGATGACTAGTCCCATCATTCAGAAATTCTTTAACCCACACTAATAGAGCCAAGAATATTTTTAAAGGTGACCCACAACTCTTCAAACTCCGTTTTTACATTTATAATTGAATATGTCCGTCACGCTGACAACATTACCATTATACACTCAGCAAATCTGAATTTTATGAGACAAATGAAAAATCTAGAATAGGCTGGAACTTCTTTCCACAATGTAAATCAGAGTAAATCAAAGTATTCTCTCCTGTTTTCTATATTAGTATCAAAATTAAGATGAAAAATTAAAGTGAGATTTGGATTTTGGTTGCATCGTGGTTTAAGTTTGTTAGAGTTTATTATTGTGAAAGTTCACATTACTTGGTGGCTATTGTGAGCCAGTTAAACGTTAGTTTCCAGTGCCATCAAACCAGAAGATAGTCTTAATGGTATTTCAGACCTCACCAAGCAACTTCTTTGTGTTTGCTTCTGCAGAACAGCTTAAATAATCTCCTGTTTTTAAATATTGAATGAACATTTTCACAACACAGTATCAGTCTCGTAATGTATTTATCCTAATCTGACAAATGTGGGACACATGGTGTGCTTTAAAACTGGGTAGTTCTGTTGCTGCACCCATTGGCTGTACTGCATGTTCGTTATGTGTTAGAGTAGCCTCAACTTTGGGCTAGCAGTGATCACTTTGTCCTTTCCCCCAGGCCCAATACCTGCACACGTTTCCCAAAGCTGCCCTTTGCTTCCACTGCTGCCTCTGGGGGTTATTAGAGAAAGCCACCGTATTTCCAGCCTCAGCGAGGACGCTGGAAAGCTTGTGGATAAGCAGCAAAGAACTGTGAAAGAGAATGCTTTAAAAAAGTAACAACCAAAAAAACCCCTGACTACTGGAAAGAGCAAAGTCAGGGCTTAACATTGGTTGAGTTGCAGCAGAAGTAATGAAGTGTGAAATGTGCTATTCCCAACCACTATGCCATGCTGCTTTAATTTACAGAATATATAATTATATAACATTAACATTCCGGTACATCAATCTGTGACAAAAATTGAAATGAAAATAGACAAATGCATGAATCTATTTATAAGATGGCTGTTGTAGTGGGAATGGATAACAGTACAGACTTTAACCATTTCCACTGTTGCCAGATTGCCAGATTGTGGCCTTAGGAGCCCTTGATTTTGAGCTATGGCGAATACTCACTGCTGTAAACCAGTTTAGATGAAAGGACCTTCACCGGGCCACGGTCCGTCCAGGCCCACATTGTGCCCCTGGCAGGGGCCTCGCTGAGCTGGTTAACCCAGCGATGGCGCTGCAGCGATTGGCGTGGAAGGCCGCTCATCCCGGCACTGCCAGCATCTGAGCTAACCACAGAATGCTCCAAATAGAGATGCCCGTTCATTTCCTTTGCAAAGAGATGACATATTATTAATGGCTCCCACTATCTGATTATGGAGGAAGAGGAGAGATCCTTTCCTTATCTCTGCAGGCAAATTTCTGCTCTGAGACTCTGTTAGGTCCTAAATTGACTTATGTGGTGCAGTCCAAGTATCTGCTATGTAAACTAATTTTAAGAAAATCCACTGAGGGGCTGGATTGCTCAGGGGACTCTTAGTGGTCTGTGCCATCGTTTACTCCCATGCAGCTGAGACCAGACGTAACCAGGTGATTAAAATCAGATTGGTTTGGGGTGACTGAGGAAAATGAATATGCTTTTCCAACCAGGCCATTAATAGACAAGTCTCCCTGCTGCAAAGCTGCCGCAGGGGCATCTCGCTGCCTCCAGAAGGGCCGAGGAGCTCGCTCTCCACGCCCAAGCATTGCCTCGTTCTTGGACACGTTGCTTTCTCATCCATGCACTGCTTTTTTTCTTCAGAGGAGTTGCATTAAAAAGCAAATTAATGTGCATCCTTCCACCACTTGATAATAATTTATACAGAGTCCATAGCAACCTGTGTGGGATAGACTGTGCATATGCACAGTTCTAGCTGGATCAGAAATGACCTTTCTGAGTTCTTAAGAGAGTTAGACTTATCAAGTAATTTTGGTAACTTCGTGAAGGGACAAAACCCACTGAAATGTAATGACTTTTTTGTCATGGGGAGGGAGACCTTAGGCATGAATATTCTAGTGGAAAACAAGATTGTCAGCGGGAAAGTGGTTAGAAAGAGGAAAGGAAATAGCTGAAATCCACTGTGTGTTGGAGTTAACTTCAAGTTATTATTTTGATGTAGAAGCACAGCTGACAGTAGGGTATGACCGTCAGCATATCACCGTTGTATTTAAAACACAGCTCTTGATCCTTCACGAGGAATGAAGCAGGATCTTTATCAAGGAATTGCTAAATTCTAAATTCCTAAATTTCTATGTCACCTATCATCAAATATGTCAAATCAATGCAGCATTGCATGTTCTGCATCATCAAACACCATGTTATAAGCAAGAGGATATTGTGCAGCATATACAGCAGGGCTGAATTTGGGGAAGTGGGTGACATTTTTGACAGGAACAAGAAATTCATATTATTGAGGTTATGTTAAGGAAGATAATCAGATCTGTATGCTCTTTTTAGGTATAATATTTGAAGAGGTGGGTCTGGTTTAAAAAGTAAAAGAAACTATATAGATTTCTTTTTATGAGCAAAGGTGGTAGTTAGAGGTGCCAATTATGACAATTTTCAGTCAAGAAACTGGTGACGTGGTGATGTATGTGAACAGAATTATTGTCATCTTTGACCACAAAGTTGCCTGGGAAAAAAAATCTAGGCTGAGTATTAATGTAAAACAGATTTAAGCGCTTTCACAGATCATGTATTCCATCTCTTTGCACTGAAATGAGAGCAGTGTATAAAATTTGTAATTCTAAAGAACGGATGGGATTATTTTTAATTGGCATGTCAATGGTTTGGTAGCATACCACAGATGACCTGTTAAAATACTATATATAATATAGAGAGCAACCTTATGATTGCAGAAGGATATCGTGATGGCATCGTAACTTCCTCAAATTCATTTGTCTTTACCCATACATGGTACCATGGTGGCGAGGAAGAAATAAGCTTATTCTTGAAGATTAGTAGAGCTGTATATGGGCAGGAATAGAAGCCTAAATTATGATCCCAAGTGTTTGATGTGTGTCTGAGAAGGAGAGATGGCGTTGGGAGCTGTCTTGATGCAGAGAGTGGGCCACTGTGCGGGAGCTGGAGCTGCCGCGCTGCTTCTCTGGTTGGTATCGACGGGAGGCAGGCGGTGCTGGGTCTCGCGGAAACTCCCACTGTGCAAAAGGCTGGCAGATGCTGTGGGGTGACACAACAATAACACCAACTTCTGATGCTATACGCGCCGGAGGAATTCAACATATCCCTGAGCTGGTTCGAGTCTTTTGGTGTTCCATTTAAAAAATATCGACAAAAAGGACCTCCTTATCACTTGAGTCATTAATATATAACATATAAAAGGCCCTGGGTGGGAAAAAAAAAAGAAAAAAAAAGAATTCTAAACCAAACCTATTTTCTGCTCCTATGCTCCTTCTGCTGGTTATGCAGAAGCAGTAAACAAACCCTATTCCCAGAGCTGTGCTGACAGCGCTGGTGATGGCGGTGCACAAATTAGGAGGTAAACAGAAAGCGGTGTTAATTTCAAGCTCCATTAGAAACCCAGGCGGGGAAAAATCAATGTCTCCCAAACAGAAAAGGTCAGAATTGGTAGGGGAGGAAAGTTGGGGTTTTGTTTGGTAGAAGACTTTATTGTTATTTCTTTTAAGTTGGGCATAAGGAAGAGGAAACTGTTGGTCAACTTAATCTTAATGACTAATATATTGAAAATACGCAATTTCCAAAGATTCTTTTTTAATGAAAAATATGCTCCATTTTGGCTAAGACTGAAAATGTTGTATTTAAAGGCTGGTTTCTATTTTAAGTTTTGCCTGTAGGATCTGTGGATATTCGGTTACATTTATAATCTTGGCATGACACATTTGAAGAATCATTCTTTTGAGAAGTGTAATCGTCAGATTTCACTGTTTTCACTTGGCATGGTCTATTCTTGGATCAGAATCCTTGCACCCTGCTAGTTTAAATTTTAGGCTTTGTTGTGCATTCGGATTAAGGCTGGAAATAACATGTGTGTCATTTTGTTATCAACTCGTCTAGCAGAGGATGATAGGAAGAACAAATACTGTTGTATATGTTTTCATTTTATGGTAGTGTGTCACCTTCAACTCCACTAACATTGCATGTTTATCACCTCATGCAATCTTTGCTTTGCATACTAAACTGAATTTCACATGGCCATGTTAAATTATGTATGATGGTGATGAGGCACGGTGTTAGGAAATAGCTCTTGGAATGTGAATGTAAAGATAGAACACTGGAGTAAGTATGACCTCTGTGAGAGCAAAGTTACTCACTTTCTAAGTGCTTGAGGTCTTAGCAACAACAGATGTTCTGAAAATCCTCGCTTTTACACTTGTTCATTATAACTGCTCTAAGTATTCAGTGTAACCTCCTTTCAACAAGAGCAGTGTTAGGAACAGGGCTGTGAACAACAGTTCTCTGTTCTCCAGCCCCAGCTTGTCATACTGTTTTCCGATATTCATTAGTCTTTATCCCTGGGTATTAGGGAGTATTTCCCTCCACAAATTGGGAAACCAAGACCCAGGTAGGTCAAAACCCATGTTTTACAAACAAAAGTGTATTCCTGTGATATTTAGGTTGAATTGAAACAGTCTTCCACAAAACTATGGGCAGTAGCAGCATTGAGATCTTTGTGGTAGGGAGCACAGATGGGAGACACAGAGCATTCGCCCGCTCTCCATGTTGCCTTCCAAACATCTGCATCTTCTCAGCAGCACTACATCTCATCCCTGAGACACAGCTCGCACATCTAATTGTCTTTCCATTCAGTGGGCATTGGCATACTTGTTAAATTGGCCGTTTGTGTCCCAGAACTCCTCTGCCTGTCCAGTGACTCACACAAATGTGCGTTTTGCGCACCTCGTGGGAGGGTGGAGTGAATTGTCTCTATACCTTCAGGATCTTGTCCTAAATGCCGTCTACATCAGATTCAGTCCTCCCTTCCTGCTTCATTAACCACTTAAAATCACAGTTATTGTTACTTTTAAAGGAGCCTAAAAGGATGTGTTTTCCCCTACTGATTTCTGTGTCTTGTTGCTTTTTCTAAAAAAAATGAGTTACAAATGCCCTTTTTGTCCCTGACACCATCACCTGTTTGCTTTCCCTTTCTTAACAGAGTCACCAAGAAAAGAGGCTAATTGGAGCCAACAGTGTTGGAATTAAGGCATAAAGTCGTGTTTAGAAATCAGTTCACCCATTTATAGTTGCATTGGCAGGGTATTGCTAAGGAAGTCAGGAAAGTAAATATATATGATGTGAGTATATGTGGACAGCTGATAGATACACAGGGGACTGATCTCAGAGAGTAACCGTGGTCATGATCTTTAGTTCTGTGTTCAAGTTTTGTCTCTCTGTTAATGCTGGTCTATGCTGAAAACGTGACATTTGTATTTTTTCCAAGAAATGATGATTTTGTCTTAAATGGATATGTGTTCTGTCCAAATTTCAGTTACAAACACTTCCCCTTGGAAAGTGTGAGACTGAAACTTGCTTCTTGTAAACATATGGGAAGTTAACTTTGATGAGTCTTTGACTTTGGCTAACTGGTTTCTGTGTTTACCTGGTAATAAACTATGAGTGTCATGCTGGAAAAGTCTTTCTGAAAATAGCCGTCATGAAATGTAAGTCCTAATGACTTCAGTGAGGCTGGAGGGCATACAAAATGCTCACCATTTACTACGACAGTGAATTCTTTCACAAGGCTTTCCTCTTTTGCAGCACAATTAATTTTGTGTTTCATTTACTGACACTGGCATGCACTTCACTTTATAATATTAGTTAAAATTGGTTGATGATGTCAGTCTTATTTTTAGCAGACTGGAAGCAGAAGAATAATGGAGGTGTGCTGTTGTGCACTTCAGGGCTTGTGGTAGACCTGGAGAATTTGAGATGGAGCGATGAGGAAGCACCTTTCCTGGTTCACTTGGTGTAGAGGGAATAGCTCTTCTCTTTAACATTTCATTGTAATCTTTCTGATGATACCTTAAAATGTCAGCTTGTGCCTCATAGCTTAAGTTAAGCTCTTCCCAAAATAACTTCTGATGTACTTCAGAAGTTTAAAAATTAAATTGCAGTGATATACATGAACAACACATTCAAATCTGAAAGGCTGTTGAAATTCAGTCTATGATGTATTTTGTTTTGGTCTCTTTTTGAGTTCTGAGTTATCTCCTGTATGTTACTGGCTTTATAGATTGCACAGAATAGTTAGTGCTAGTCGTTCTGCTTTAAGGTGGGGAGCTGTATTCTAGTGAAACCTTAGTAGCTTTCCAGGATGAAAAAGAATTAAGTATTTTGTTTGGATTTTTTTTGCTTGCTTTATGTAATACTTCACAAGGAAAGATAGTGCTTTGATTCTAAAATGTTTGTTTTTCTTATGAACGAAGTTATCTCTAGCTTTTCTAAAAAGAAATGAATGTGTTAGAATGAAGCATCAGTTAAAATCTGACTTGGGGATCTTGCTGACTTCCCGAGCTTTACCAAAACCCCTTGGAGAAAGGGACCTTCAGAAATGCTTTCCTAGCAGGAGTGATGGCTCATCACAGGCTGAAGGAGGAACAGCATGAGCCATCTGCATGTGAATGGAACCCTGCTCGACTTGCCTTCAGGGAAAATAATGTATTTAGATCATAAGGCTGCCTCCGATTTTAGAGTTTATGGAATGTTTTCTCACTGGAACTTGTTTAGTAACTCTCACATGTCTCATTCTCTGATGCCTCTGTCGGCTGCTCCCCATGAGCTGAACCACTTGGAAGCACTGGAACTCGCAGTGGGTTAGGACACACACATGCAGAGCTCAGGGGTGGGAAACTTAAGGATCAGCCAAGCACTGACCTTCATTACTTACTTGCTGTAGCTTGTGTGGCAAAAAGCAGTTTCGAGCCCAGTATATAAAACATTGTTTTTCTGCTCTACTTATATCTAAAAGTTGCTTTTTTTATTGAGATCCTTATCATCTGGGATATTTCAGGCTGATGAAGCAATAGCATTGTCGTTATGTCTAAAGTATTTAATTTCTAAGGAAGAATATCATACAGTAGAATGCAAATCTAGCTCTCAGCAGACTTCTCTGCTAGACTGCTTTTAAAAATGAATTAGGTTAGGAAGGAACTGGCAGATATACCCTGAACGTTTTGTGAGGATCTCTGACGGTGAAGTTTGTTTTGTTAAATTGCACTTTCTCTATGCACGTGCAAAGCCGACAACTTTGGAAACCGTGAAGCTGTGTGTTTTTTCCAGCTGAAACCCTGATGAGATTGCATGCTGCATTCCCCTCTCTTCTCCCCTTCGAAAGGTACCCAGCACCGTGGAACTTTGGGAACCATTAAAGGTGATACTTAATATAATTGACTGTTCAAGAAATAGGTACGAGGTGCCATTATAACCATTACCCAGCAATTAGGGCTTGCAGCACTGAGTCTCCTGCCGTATTTATTAATGAGGTCATTAACAAAGATATGATACATTTTTTTGCTGCTGTAACCCAGGCAGCATAAGTGAAGACTTCAATAATTATTGAGCTTGTATTATTGTCTCTGTTAATGTGCCTCTGTGATGCCTGTATGCACAACTGAAGGGAGCTCCAGCAGTCTCGGTGAACTGCCCAAGACATTCTGATTGGGAATCCTTTTCAGGCCAAATATTTTTCTACATATGAAGCCTAAACTGCTTTTCTTTTGCTGCAGCCCTTCTTAGTTTCTCACCAGCATCTCTTATGGAAGAGCGAGGTCATTTCCCACTGCTGTGGTTCCATCACCCATTTCTAAGTGTGCTTAAAGTTCTAAATTTAGAACATTTCGTTTTCATATCTAAATGTTGTTTAGTGAGATGAGTTCCTTGAGAGCTACCACAGTCATCTCATGTTGCCCTTCAGATCCTACCTGATGACTTTATTTTGCTGAATGTGTATTTGTTAGTATTTGAGCCACTGATGTGGGCTGACTTCTTGCTACCCCATTGACCAGTCTTGTCTCATTGTTTCCTTATCTCATAGAAGCATTATGATTGGAAATGACCTTTAAGATCGAGTCCAACAGTAAACCCTTCAACACCATGCCTACTAAACCATGCCTCTGCATCTGCTCTAGCCATATCAAAGAAAAATTGGAGATCTGAGCTTCTGGAGGGGGTCCAGCATAGAGCACTGAAGATGATTAAGGGACTGGAGCACCTATCATATGAGGAAAAACTGAGCGAGCTGGGCCTGTTTAGCCTGAAGAAGGGAAGACTGAGAGGAGATCTGATCAATATGTATAAGTACCTGTGGGATAAAGGCAGGGCAAAGGGGGCCAAACACTTCTCGGTGCTGGCCAGTGATAGGACAAGGGGTAATGGGTGCAAGTTGAAACACAAGAGGTTCCATCTCCATGTGAGGAAGAACTTCTTTCCTGTGAGGTGACGGAGCCCTGGAGTAGGCTGCCCAGGGAGGTTGTTGAGTCTCCTTCTCTGGAGATCTTCAAAGCCCGCCTGGATGCCACCCTGTGCCATGGGCTCTAGATGTCCCTGATGGAGCAGGGGGGTTGGACTATATGGTCTGCAGAGGTGCCTTCCAACCTCAGCCATTCTATGATTCTGCTCTGCCCACCTTCAGCTGTCTGTGCTGCCTTCTGCAGAGAGGTCCACCTGTAGGACCAAAAGCCCTGCGCTCACAGCTGCTGCTCTTGAGGCAGCTCGTTTAAACTTGGCTATATCTACCATGTTTCATGCTCAAAAGCGCAGAATTTGTTTGCTTTGTGTTGAGGCAGCGCTTGGCTTGTGAAACGGGAGAATGTTTTCATACTGATAGCCAAATACGTGTTCACATGAATTAGACAAGCAGTTTGTTTAGTGTACATTGCAGAGCTGCCCTGTAATAATGGGAAAAGTAGAGCTCACCTCATCTTCACCAGTGCTGCTCTTGTGCCCATTTCATGTATCTTGCGGGGCTTGAGGAAGCATCCAATGCATTAGAAAGCTGTAGCCCTGCTCCATTCTACTTAGGTCTTAGAGCAATGTAAGACTCTTAATTTTTCTACTAATGTTGCTGCAGAGAGAGCAGATTTGCCAATGAAACTGCCAGTTCGGCATTTTCTTGTTTTGATAGATGTATTGTTCTACACATCATTTCTTTTTTATTTCTTCCTGATCCTGTGACGATTGAACCTAAGAAATGCCTATCTGCCACGTGATTCCTTTCTCTTCTTATTAGTTTGAAAGAAAAATGGCCAGAGAGAACAAAACCTTGATATTTTGAGAACATTTTCCAACTCTTTTAGTTATTGTTTTGTATTGCTGTTGCACCTACCAGCCCCCTGGTGAGACGAGCCGTGCATGCATAATAAAAGGCAGTGCCTGTCCTAGGAAGATCGGATACTAAACAAGACAAATGGTAGGTGGGAAGGCTCCTCTCAGGATTGCTCCTTGGAGGATGAGGACAGAAGCAGTAACTAACATGCTTGGGGCTGCCTGGGAAACCTGTCCTGGAGCCGCAAGCTCAGCTTCCACTCCTGGAGCTGCTGATGAAAATTCTTCCACTTCAGTATTTTTTCAAGTCTGTCCTATAAAACAATTGCCAAAGAATCTATGTGGGCAACCCCCCCAAATGCTGAATATTGTGACTCCCTTGAAAATCCCTGCTCTCAGGGTCCCCATCTGTGCCGCTCTCAGGAGCGCTAATGAGACCTACCAGCGTTTTTCTTCCAACCTGTGAGCTGAGGACTGGAGGAAGATGTGATTTATTAGATAGGAACAGGATGGAGAGCATCATAAATCTCCTCGAGGCTGCAACAATTAAAGCCACGCTGTAGTTTGCCACATGGAAACCACACCAGCCTGACCAGATAGGACCGGCTTCTTCTGCTAAATGCAGCTGCTGAAATGGCCATCCAGACTTTATTAATAAGTGTGTAAATCTGAGCTCTAAGGAGAAAGAAAGATGAACTGGTGCTAGTATATCTGTGACATACACTTAATAATAAAACTTAAACTCTTATCCAGCCTGATACAAATTACTTGCTCTGCTGCGCCAGTTCTGCCACAGATCCACATTTCATCTTTGCAATACGCTCTGTGGCTGCTCAGCTAATAAGTGCTGAGAAGGGAGAGTAATAGATAGATAGATGCATCTGGTATTTATAGAGGACTGTTTTAACAGTGCTAGAAAACTGATGTGCTCAGCGTTTCTTGCAGCTGCAGTTGTGTTTTTGTCAGTAATCCTATCAGGAGGGTTGCTAGTTTCCAGAGTAATTAGAAGCCTGAAGCAAATAACCACCAAATGAATTTTCCTCTTTTGAAATTATCTTTTTTTTTCCCTTTTTAAAATAGCCCTTCTCTGGTATAATTATGTACCAGTCATTAGAACATTAAAAATCATTTTAAGTGAATGAATGTGATTTTTGTTGTTGTTGTTGCTTGCTAATTATTACAAGCTAATTGCAATTTAGGATAGTCTTCCAAAAATCTCATTTCATTGCTGCACGGCTGCTGACTTAGACCACTTCCAGCCTTGATCCCACGGAGAGCGAACAGCTCCAAGATGAGTCCGTCTAAGCTGCTCTGGTGGCTTGTAGCAAGTACGGGTGAGGTACAACGTGCTCAAAGCATTTTAATAAACTGCCTTTGTAGCATTTAGGCCATAGGTTAAATATAAATTCACAATGCAGTGTGTGCTTGCCACGAGGCAGGTGGTGACAGAGATACTGTATGATAATATAGAGAGGTAATAGCCTTCCTATCTGGCGTTTTGTGACTGTGTCTAGGAGGATACATTGAGCCCCAAGCAGCTCGTTTCCCAAAAGGTATTGGCAGGAGTTCAGAGGATGGTAACAACACGCACGGTAGCCTGGAGAAGGCTGGACTCTAAACTGCCATGTCTGCACCATTTATCTTGGTTATTAGTTTTGCAACATTTGCGGCTTTGGTCAGATGGTTTGGATTTGGGCTTAGGTATGCTGAGTTACAGTGCATAGGCACTGGGTCATCTTTCTATAAACGCCATATTCTGGTTTGCATTTTTTGCCTCTTGCAGGAAACTGTTTTCAAGATAAAAAGAACAAAATAAGGATCAGTTACAGCTACATAAGCAAATGTGTATTAATTTACATTTACTAGTAATGAGGTATTAGAATGAAAAACCTTCCCCACCTCTCAGATCCCAGCTTGAGATTTTTAAGATTGGCTGTTAGAAGAAAAATGTCTTTGTACTCCCAAATTGAGCACATTCAGAGCAGAGTAGCTAGCACATAATAAACATGGAAACATCTAGTGACACTTTCTTTAATGGAATCATTCTTCAGAGTAGAACCACAGTTTTTATAACTCAGTTTCTTAAAATGCCTTTTATATTGTAGTTTCTCAAACAGCCTGAGCTTCTTTTGGCCTATAGTGGCAACTCCCTCCTGCCAGGATAAGTTCCTGACCAAAATATCACAGCCCTATGGCTGCATCCCATAAATATATCTGAGAGATGTTGTGGAGACGGTAAAGCTTCATCTGGTTCAAGTATTTGTAAAATGTAATTCAAAGTGAAGGTCAGTGGTTTATAGTACTGCCTCTGCTGAGGACTTCTCTCTTTTTGTAACCCGCCCCCCTCAAATATTTCTGGATGACAGAGATTTATATCAATGGAGCAAATTGCGTTGGTAAACCTAAGCTCCACTTTGCAATCAGTCATCACAGAGCATGGCCATATATATACAAATACAGAGAGGAAAGATAAGTCACATCAGCTAATGCTTTAAGTCAACGCAACTGAGGTAAAGCACATAAAATCCCTTTAGGAGAATTACAACGGAGTGAGTCATGATTACTGTGCTTGAATGAAAGCATCCGCTTGCAGGCTTAAGGCAGACAACCTCAGACACATTGACTTCAGTCTCTGGCATGATTTACTCTTAATTTTCCTGCATGAGTCTATGTTTTAAATTTGAGCTCATGTATGCTGAATTGCAGTTTATAGACCTTGGGTCGTCTTCTTCTGAACCCTGTGTTTTGTCCTGCCTTTTTCACTTTCTGGCCTTGAAAGGCATCTTCGGGGGAAAAATGTGCTTTGGTGCTTGTGATACATCTCTGAGGCTATTTAGGTAATAGTTTTTTGACAAGGAGGTGTTTATGTTTTTCGCCAAGTCTTTGTTCCAATTGTGATAAATCTGTGCTGTACAGCCGTGCAAATAAAAATGCCATAGTTTCTCTAGCAGTGAGCTTGGGAGTTTATCCTCAGAATGCCTCATGCTGTCAGAGAAACTCTTAACATCTACTATTGCACGCACTTTAGCTGATGCTGGAATTTTCAAACGGTGGAAGCAAAATGTGCTTTGGAGATGTGCATCAGCTCACTCCCCGGTCCCCAAAAGAAAAGGGAAACCATTTAGAGCGGGAAAATCCGTTTCCAGGAAAAAACGGGATTACTGTGGAAGGTCCTAAAATTTTGCATTGGTCTGCCAGGAGGAGACCCCCTAAAGAGACCTAGTCACAAATAGCACACACGTGTCTGGTAGAGGCTTCTGACTGATAGTCAGCTAGAGTGAAGCAGAGGTGGGTCAACTAGAGTGAGGCAGAGGTTGAGAGTCAATCATCCAAACCCCACACACATCACATATGCACTCTCTCTCATCCAAGAGAAAATGGCCATAAAAGTTCATTTAGAGTCATGGCAGGTATGAAAATAGTTTCCTAGTCCAGAAAAAAAAGCTAATAGTGTAAATAAAAAGATGTTCTTACTATTTTGCCCTGAAAAATGCATTTTAAATTTGAACATTTCAGATGCAGTTGGTGGAATGGGCAAAAGAAAAAAAAAGCCAAATTCTGATGCTGTGCTCCTTACA
This sequence comes from Eudromia elegans, assembly GCA_003342815.1. Lineage (NCBI taxonomy): Eukaryota > Metazoa > Chordata > Aves > Tinamiformes > Tinamidae > Eudromia > Eudromia elegans. The sequence goes on from PTEX01000078.1 coordinate 2,403,130, forward strand.
ATAACTCTTAACACAAAATATACACATTAGTGAGAAAATTGTCATTCGTAATTTTTGCACAGTGTTGGAAAGAGCAGTGGCATATCCAGGCCCAGGTAGATCTTTGATAAATAAAGCAAAGTTATTTATAGTGTTGCGCAGTGCTGCATGCTGCCCGTGTATTAAAGGAGTGATTTCAGTGATCATGTAGATTTGGAAAAAGATCGCCAAGCTGTTCGGGATTGATTGAGAGGGAGAAAGAAGGGTGGGGTAGCAATGTCTATCTCAAAGCATAAAGGCAGTGAAATGCTACCCTCTTTTAATTAAAGGCTCCCACAAAGTAATTTCCCCCTTTAGCTTGTGATAATATGCTTTTGGCAGGAAGAGTAATGCAAACAATACCATGTTCCTTATAAGCAAAATCAAGGAGGGCAGGGAAATTGTATCCTGTGGCAATCTGTGGGAGAATTTGTCATTTGTTTCTGAACTATGCTTTGAGATGGACAGTGGGAGCAGGGCACTTTGTTTATGTGCTTTGCACTGCAGTAGCAGTGGGGTTTGAACCTTTTAGAGGGGTCTCGGGAAATTCTCCCCTGGGAAATTACGGAAAATACCTGCCATTCCTAATGGAAACTCATTACTCCAAAAGGAAACTAATGTGCCCTTTGGAAGCTCCTTTTCTCAGCCCCAAGTTCTCTCTCTGGCAACATGGGATAGGGTAAATATGGTAGGGTAAATTGGTGGGGTAAATATGTTGAAACCTCATGGAAAGTCTCCCTGGCTTAATACCGAATTTTTAAGAAGTACAGCAACATAAAGTCAGGAGTTTTGGACACTGATCATTGTTCCTACATTAGTCCTATATTGTCTGCCCAGTTGAGAATCCACTGGCCTTGGCAAGCCTGGACTCATCCAATAGGTGTCATTTCTGTTTTCCAGTCAAATAGATCTTTTCCTTATCAATTGACCTTTTGAGCACATCTGGCCAGCAGGCGAGTCCCTGTTGTTTTCCACTGGATAGATACCAACATTCCAGTGGTGTTAGAGAAGTGTGCCCTTCTCCTACGAACGCACGTACATACAACAAACAAATACAAGAAGAAGTGAAAAGAACACAACTGCATTAACACAGAATCTGTAATGGGGAAATAGCTTTTTTTTGTTTTTCTAAAAAAATTACATAGCATGGGAGAAGGTATAGAGCTGAGGTAGCTTGACTGATATATTGTATATTTCAGTGTAGGATGTTCAGCCTAATAGGGCACACAAGGGTTTTCCGCACGGTGAAATACAGCATCCTGTTGACTAGGTAAACTGCTCAGCGGAAGCACCCTGAAGTGGGTCTGCAATTAGTGGAAGAGCAGTAGCCAGGAGAAGTGGTGCTGCATATGACACAACCCTGGGCTCGCCAGCCAGGAGACATACACGCACAGTGCTAGGAAGCAGCTGATGGCAAAGCCTTCCTGAAGGAACAAGCTGTAACACAGCACAACTGAGTCAGTGCGGTCCTCCCTCCTTCCTGCTCCGGGATTCTTTAGTTCTTTCTCATGCATCTGCTACCCAGATTGAAATTTCATTAATGTTTCACGTTAATGTCTAAAACAGCGGCCTGCGGAAGAGGCTTGCAGCATGACGGGGTTAGGTAAAGACCGAGAGTATTAGGAAACTACCACAGGGTAGGAGTACAATAGTTGTTGCTGGAAAGTCTGTGAAAATTAGACGGAAGTCGAAATCTAAAGATATGATTTGAAAAAAGTCTAAGTGCTCTGCTGGTACCAGATTTTATTGCCGTACTGAGGTTCTGTATGAAAGGCCGTCGTGGAACAATTTCCAGCTGAATCTTTCGCTTTGATTTACTGATCAATCTTGGTCCTTTTACTTGAATAATCTGTTTTAAAAAGATAGAAAGTGAAGCAACCCTTTAATCCAGTCTTTCCAAAGCAGGTGACTCATTTCTGTTCTGAGGGTCCTCAGATCAGCTCGGAGGAGAAGCCTCTGCTTAAAAGCAGAGGGTAGGAAGCTGTTTCTGCCTGCAACTGTAATAAACCATCTAAACATTTCTGAGCCCCAGTTCTAACAAGTAATTTTGCATTTGTCCCACAGTAACACCATCTGGGGCCCTCTTTAAGGCTCCTCATAGATTTTTACTGTAGAATTAGCTCAAGTAATTCTTCTCTAACTAGCATAGCTCAAATGAAAGAGACCACAGAGCAAATTCAACCACAGTCTGTTGTGTTCAGCCTCTAACTTCTGGGGTCACATTTAAGCATTCCTTGTGCTACTGTACCCGCTGGTAAATCCCATACGGAAGAGGTACAGCCCTGAGTGGCTGTTTGTGCATGTCACAAGGTGACAGTAGGGATGATGTTACATTTCTAAGGATCTGAGGATTGTCGCAGTTCTCATGCTGGCTCAGACTCCCATTCTGTGGTACTAAATTTCTCTGTATGAGGCCTCGATGATGAGCGGTATTTCCATCCCAGAGGCAGTAAGCAACAAGAGATTTAAACACACAGAAGTTCGCTGAATGGAAAATGGAAACAAAATGTCATCTTCAAACAAGGCAATAAGCAAGATCTCTGCTGGCAACAAAGGCCAGGCTGCCGCGCTGCCCTGGGGTGGCTGAGGTTGCCTTTTCTTCTTCCAGGTGATGCAAGAGCTGCTTGCTGCCTGACCCAGGAGGTGGCTGGGGAGGTTGACTCTGCTCCGAGCTGCGTGCGCTGTGGTGGCTGCTGACCCCAGGGAAGTGCGTGCCTCGGTGCTTGGCAGTGTGTGGGCACGCGCTGCAGAACCTCTTAAATGCTGCCACTGTTTCCACTGCTGCTCGCAGCCTGCTCGTCCTTTTGTGGACCTTTAACACCGGTCCAGAGCAGTTAAGGTTCTTGTTGGATCAAGACATATACTGAACCCTCTTTCCTCTCACAGGAACAGAGAAAGGTCTAGTCTAGCACATCTGAACCTTGAATATATAGCCCTTTTATCCTACAGCTCTTTCATCCCACTACTGCAGCTGGAGGCGTCTGACCATTTGAAGGGGCTAGGTGCTTCTAAGCCAATGTCATCATGTTCATCAGCTTGCATCTCCCACAAATTCCCCACTTTTAAGGACGTGTGGTTTGTGCCTAATTTCACAAAGAAAAAGCCACAAAACAAACAAACAATAACAACAAAAATGTTTCTGTTCAGTCACTTCTTTGCAGTTTGAATATGACTGAGTCTGTTCCTCATTGCAAGTCTGTTAGTGATTCTTTACCCACTTAACAGAAATTCCAGAGGAGCAAGGTATAGGATATCTCCTCTGTTGTCTCTGGTCGGGTCGGGTCTCTGAAACTCATCTTTCAAACCACAAAAGTCTAATAACAGAATTTTTTTTCCCTATTTTTTTTTCTTTTTTTAAACAAGCTTCATTACACCTTGTTTGTTCAGCTTCTTGTGAGCTGCCATATGGCATCAATAGAAACCCAGTGAAAATGTATTTATTATCTCACAAAACATGTATAAAGATGTCAAACACACGTAATTAAAAGAGTTCTCTTTGAGATATATTCTTACCAATTAGCCACCTGGAGCTTCCAGACCAAGTCTTATCAGATGGCTGCGTGTCATGAGGCAGGATGAGATGTAAAGCAAGTGTATCAGTAGTGCTATTTCAAGAATCACAAGCTACTTCTGACTTCTCAAAGTTCTTGAGCGACGTGTTTCACTGTTATCTCTCAGGAAAATCGCTCCCACCACAACGGAGAAAATTGGGCACAATGAAGTGTTTCTTTCCTCCCTGGGGAGCGAATGGCCACTGAATAGTATAGCCTGCATCCTTCTCACCTAACTTACGGTATTAACAAACCTCAAGTTAGGAGACAAAAAAAGATCGTCTTTCTAGCCAACAACTGAGAAGGACATCCAGAGGGCAGTTCAGATTTCAAGCAGTATTCTTTCTATTTAGAATATGAAGTAATTAGGTTTCAAGTTTATGAAGGTAAATGCTTTCAATTAGATGGGATGGAGCCAGGCTATAAGGTCTAGCTCTGCAGGGTGACGGAATTTGCTTGGACAAGAATTTGGCTCTCAGAGGATGAGGAGTTACAGATAGAGCTTTACTTAAAAGAGTGCTTTACTCTGTGGATCTCACTTTATAAAAATGTTTGATACAGCTTCTTGCTTTCCCAGGACCAAAGTCAACTGGTTAAACATTCTTCCTAAAAATGAGGCACATGGTTCATTTTCCTTTCATTAAAGGAGGAAACACATGGGAGGGTGTTTTTTTTTTTTTTTCCGCTTTTCCATTTGCCAGGAATGTAATGCCAGGTTAGCTGTGAAGCCAGGCTTGTGGCTTCCATGAAACAGAATACATATCCATAGAAGCACTGAGATCCCCATCACAACTTATCATGTAGTGCAGTTATGGGGAGCTTTAGTCTCAAGCTTTAAGATGTCCCCATGCCAGTTTAAGGCAATTTGAGTAGAGGTTGCTGTAGGCCTCTCTTCCCCAGCTTGTCACAAGTTCCTACCTCCTCTCTTGGGACCCAAATAAGTGTCATGAACTGAATTACTGGTTGGGTGACTAAGGCTGAGTGACTAAGGACTACCGAAGCGTTGGGATTTTTGTACACTGAGACATTCCTTGTTCAGGTTACACACCTTGCATCAGGACAATGTACTCTTGCTTTCCCAAACACTCGTTTGTGCTTGTTCACTTACGGAATTTAAACTGTAGCATATTAGGTAGATTTGACTTTCTGATCCATGATTCCACCTTTGCCAGAGTAGTACCACATGCAAAATGCTTTTTGAAAGGCAGGACCTTCTGTATCTGCATTTCCAGGGACAGGTGCAAAAATTCCAATGCTTTTCCTGCATGTTTTCAGATGTAACCACTGCATGTGTAGCATGTTGGTACTGGAACGGTATATGCCGGATTTGTCTGCATGTGGGTTTAATGTTGCTGGTTTACAAAGTAATAGGTAAAAGATCTTTCCTTACATGCTTAGCAGCTACTGATTAGTGATAGGAGCACGATCTAGAGAGGGGCACTGCTTACTCTTGCCACCTCCCCACGAATCTGCAGCGGTGGCTCTAGTAATAATTGGTCATCATTAGTGAATGCCTTTCCTCTTGCAAAGCTATTTAGCACAGTCTTCAATTAAACAAGTAAGTCAGGGAAGATAGTGGGTGGTTGCTTAGTAACCAGTTGCCTTGAGATCTGGAAAATACAGCAGAGTTAAGGGTTAATTTTTGCAGGTGAAAGTAGAATTGTCCGGGGAGGTGGGTGGTGGAGTGTTTAAGCTAGAAAGATCTAGGACATGTTCAGAGAAGAAGCAAAGTTCCCGCAGGAAACGAAGAGTTCTGAAAGGAATGGTGTTTGTTTAGTCAAAATCCAGGCTGGTGGAGATTTAGAGAGAACACAAACAGGATCACTGTTTGATGGTACTTTCTTGACTCTGTTATTTACATAATTTGTCACATTTTTTTTTTTCAAGACATCTACTTAAGAGTTCAAAGCTTGACTTAAATAATTGTCTGTAAATGGCTGCAGATCTTTAAAACAACAGCAGCTACTTTTGCACGTACATTCCCTGCTACAGTCTGACTTTTCCAAGGAACTACAGGTGTCAAAAGAGCTGCATTAAATCCTCATGGGTTTATTTTGAGGGAGTGTGAGTCTTCACAGAGCTCTTGGGGTCTTCAAATATCTGAAAATCAAGCAGCAATTACGGTTCTTCAAAACTTAATATTCCACCTCACCAAAATGCATACTGTTTCTTCTAGATAAATCTTTTGGAATGGAATTAATAGAGAAGAGAGACAGATTATATGTTTGTCGGTGCTATTTTGTGAAAATGTCTTTGGCATAGACTCTTTGGCATTCTTGACCCAGAGTCATAAATGCAGGGCAATGTAGGGAGTTCAGTGGGCTTCCTAGGAGACCAATGTTCCTTTTCCCTGTACAGGGAACTTCTGTGAATAACTCAAGGTGAGACAATCACACACTCAGGTGCCTAGGTGAGCTCCAGGTTGGCCCCTGTGGTGTCATAATGAAGAACCAGAAAGCTGATTTGCAGATAAGTGAAAGTAATCAGGAAGGTGTCCTGTGAAATCTCTTCCTTGATCATTAACAGGCATGTGTACCCTGTCTACAGTATGTCCTGTTTATTTTCTGTCTATACGCTAGGCTCCCCTTCTCTCACTGGTGAAAAGCTTTTCTAGAGAGTAGTTTCAGGAGTTGTTACTTCTGTGGGCTGATTTGTATTCAGTAGTTCCTGAGAAGCCCTCCTGGTAGGACAACCCCTCACTGCACGGGATGTTGTCTGAACACGGAGTGCAATGGCAGTCTGCCCCCGAATGACTACATGCTAAATATGTCAAAAAGCATTAGGTCAACAAGGCAAATAAATACAAGAGCATAATAAGACAGTTCTTCTCTTGTAACCAACAATCCCAACGCTTTTGTTAGGTTTTGAAGACATCATGGTAAAAGAGCATCTTTATAAAACAGGGATTTTCAAGAGGACATTGAGGTGTGGCCTTGCAGATGTTTTGAAAAATATCTAGGGGAAAAATTAGGACATACTGCTGACACTAGCAAAGTTGGAGTCAGTAGATCAATGACAAATGGGAAATGATAGGCAAAGTTAGACCATTTTTGCAGAGACCTTGGCAGTCTTCAAGCATTTTGAAATTTACTGTTTTAAATACAAATCCATTATCGTCAAAGCAAGGAAATGGAGAAAATAGTCTTCAGAGCAGTGTTCTGAATGGACAGGAATGATCCAGGAGAAGCTGTGAAGTGTTGGGTTATTGTACATCAAATGTTATACACATTGGGTCAGGTGTCAGTATCCTAAAAACATCTTTAAGCTCCTGGCTTTGCATTAGGTGCATCCTGGCTGGAGAAGGGGGATGTGAATCTGTGGCATTTTTTCACTGTAAAATCCTTTCAGATGTAACTTAAAGCAATGAAACCTCTCCCTCCTCTGTTCCCAGGCACAGGACATGCTGCGTTTGCTGTGCAATATCACACATATACAGAGACAGCCACTATGCACAGAACTGTTTTCCTGCTTGACAAGTGTAGTTTGCCTTGCAATGCAGTGATCTCAAAGTGCATCTCTGTGTATGGATTTTCTATAGTTGAGGCTTTTAAGTAATCGGTTTGTTCCTGAGCAAGGAAGCTACTTGGTCGGTCATCATATGATCTCAAAGCCTGAGGTGTTCTTAATGCTCTTTATGTAAGACCTACAGGCAATGAGATTTTTTAATTAACTTAGACCAAGAATGAGGTTTAATTAAACATCATATTAAACAGACTTAAACAAAAAGTCATTTAATAAACCACTATGCAAATTCCAAGGTAATTAAAATTTGAGGTCTATCTGCTTCACACTATCTCCTTAATTGATGCTAAATGTGAACAGATCAAATAAGTACACTTTTTATTGTATTTCATCTTTTTTGTGTTTTCAAACTAGGATTGGTAATGGTTCATTTGAATTATTTCTCTATCTGATCTGCTGGATTCATCATCAGAGTGGGTGTCTTTGAGGCTGGTAGTTACTGGTTGGTTTGGATGCACCAAAGAAGTTCTTCATAATGCAGAGGTGACAGGGCACTCATTAAAGAAAATGAGATAAAGTATTAATTGAAGACATAAGGAAGCTAGTCCTCATCAGGAATGTTGACTACGTGCTTTCTTAGGCTGAAAAAGAGAGGCTCAAAAGGAGAAGTATGTGGAACCAATGAAAATGGCCTTCAAAATTTTCTGGAATTGGAATGGGACCAAACCCAATTCTGCAGGACTCTCTCCAGGCCACCAAGACAGCTGACCAACTTATTTTTCAAGACTCAGGTCAGGCAAGCAGGGAGCAATATGCCTCATTTTCTCTCCAGGGCTGACAGATCTTTGCTCCTGTGATAAATAATCACAGCACATTCATTAGGAACCTTAAAGAAATGCTCATAATTAGGCTAGTGTGGCCCCAAAGGCTGGCAAAACTGCAGCTGCTGTTTGTGCTGGTGGATGAAACATGTGATGAGGAGACCCCTGCTCCAGCCAGCACCCTACAGAGACAGAGGTGAAGATGAACGTGGTGCAGGGAGCTGTCCCTCTGCCTCTGCAAAACCCTGGGCTTATCAAAGCCAACGTATTAAGCATTGGTAGCATCTGTTGTTACTGCTTCGTACTCTGCGGCCGTTGATGTGACCCAGCTGCAGATCAGCGTTCATGAAGGAGCTGAGGATTATGTGCTCGATATCTTTCCAATAGATCCTGCTGCAAACTGTGCTGGTTTCCAGGGAAGGCCTCCAGAGAGTGATCTCTGTGCTCACAAAGCTGCCAGCTTTTCCTGTCGCCGTCCTCTGCATCGTCCTGCCTCTCCTGCTCCCTCGCTGCTCCCCCCTTACCTTGGGAATTCTTCTCTGCCCAGCCACCTCAAGAAATCATCTGGGTTTTCTTGCTTTCAAAGTGGCACTTCTGTGTCACAGAAAATTATGAAATAACCACAGCCAGTTGAACAGATGGGATTTAGGAAGACCTGCAGAAATCTAGAGACAGAACAGAATATAAGGATAGCTCAGAATCACAATTAAACTTCTGTTTTCCTTAAAAAAAAGAAAAAGAAAAGAAAACTGAAAACAGGGGTCTTATTTACACTCCTTTACAAGGGAACAGAATTCAGTTCTTATTGTATTGAATCCTTAAAAAAGATCTGCCTTTATCAGCATTTCTGTAAATTAGGCTGACTTGGAAATTGTGGTTTGTGGCTGGTTTCAGAGGTGAGCATTATTTGCATAATAAAATCACAAAGGGAGTGAGTATGCAAAATTTAATTTATTTAAAATTCACCCGTCCAACATGCTGGGCACAGGTGCAGCAGATTAATAATAAAAATAGTCACCGGCAGCATACAAATTAACGGCAGTGTCCTGAACAGAGAGCTTCCTTGCCCACACTCAGACAAAGCTTTAAGGGCAGCTATGCGGCGTGAGCTGAGTGTCATGGGTTGTGGCTGAGCAGAGAAGGTTAGGGCGGCCAGCTCTGCGCTCCGTTGCTGGAGACCAGACCGGTTGTAGTGCCCTGTTGTGCTCTGTGCAGGACTTGCTGAACTGCTCTTGGGCAAAGCACCTCAATCTGCAGACCTGAGTGGCAGCAGGACGTCTGCCAAGCAGAGGACACTTTAAGTATCTTGAAGGATCCACTGTTGTGTTGCAGAGATGTAAATGTATAGCTTTGCTATAAAGCATGGCTCCGCAATCCGTTGGCACAAAACGGATGGCAGGAAGGTGTTTGGTAATTTCAGTATCTTGTTGAAAATAAGTCCTTTTTCTATTACAAGAGCCAGTGACTGTAATATTTCATGTCAATGCCACAACATTTCTGACCAAAAAAAATTGCTGAAGAGATTGTGTTTTATCACTATTATTTCATGATGAGGTTGCCCTTGCAAAGTGCAGATTGGGGCACCCTGCTTTCTTCCTGCATGCACTGCATTTCTCTGGGATGGCTTCTGTGCCAAGCGGGGGAGTATTTGGCAAGGTGTTTTGAGTTTAGGTCTTATCAGGAGTAAGTTTGGGCTCTTCTCTCTGTAGACACTAGCAGTGTGACCAGCATCTCACCTGATGTAAATTCCTGTTTCCAGAGGAGATGAGTAGCACACCAGAAGTGCCTGTTGCTCTTCGTTGCCCAAGAAAGGAGAGGAGCTTGTGTCTGTTTCTCTGTAGACATCTGTCATTGGCTAGATGAATCCTATCCTAATGGGACCAAATTATGGCCTGAAAACATTTAGTAAATAATTGTACTCATGTTAAATCTGTAAGGGGATGTCCTAGGAGGCTTCATAGCAGAGATGAAAGCATCTGAATATCAAAGTGCATGTGAAGAACAAAGACTACTGTTGGATTTTAAATGGCTTTATGGTTTGAATATATGATTTGCAAGTATGTCTGAGTTTATTTTGGCTCTTTTTTTAATCAAGTTCACCCCAAGAAATATGCCTAAAAATCTGCAGCAGCTCTGAATGGACAGATTGTCTGTGGGTAACTACTTTGCCTTCTTTACTGCTGTGTGATGCACTGATCTGAACCCCTCTACCAGCTTTGTCTGTATGGTGCAATTCAGCACTGCTTCCCAGTTCCATGTCGTTGCTACGTCTCAGCTCCATGTTGCTGCAGGAGCCACACGCTGCCTCTCCTTGGTCAACCCCATTGCCCAGGTTTCTACTCAGAGAAAGCTCACATAGAAGGACTGGGACGGAGTGCAGCAGGGTGTCCCAGCTAGTCTCTCAGCTGGGCAGGCAATCGGAGGGGCATAATTGTGAGAGAGGTGTGTTTTATAGCATGTTTCTGCCCACGATCGTAAACAGAGCGATAGCACTACAGCTCACTCAGGTAAAGATCAGCACACAAGCTGTTAAGAGGATAGTGCTTGATTCAGCGCCAGAAGTCCATCGTTCGAAGGTTTATAAAACAGCACAGTAAAAAAATGATTAACATACAGACCAATCAGGTATGTTCTTCCTGCTTTTCTTTCATAACTTTCCCTTTTTTGCCCCTCTTCTGAGCTGGTCTATATTCTATCGTTCCCTAACCCCAGTCCTCCTCACAAGGGCCTCCTCAACTGCTCTCCGTCCCTTCTCTCCTTCAGCAGGCTTAGCTGCTGTACAGATGGTTGCAGCACAGCAGTATCTGAGCAACCTACCAGATCCAGAGCCCTGCAGTTGACATATCTGTAGTAAGTGACTGCTGAATAGAGCGTGAAGGGAATTTGGTGAATGAGTAGCCGAGGGACAGGAGAGCGGTGAACTCGATGTGGGGTTGTTGCCCATAGTGAGCTAGTCAGTGAAGTCACATCCATCATAGGTCTGGCCACTATCTAACTGCCGCTGTCAATAGATGTTATGGGTAAGGTTAGAGAAAGACCTGAACTTAGGTAAAATAGGAGCTCTCCCCATTCTTACCGTGAATTTCTTAATGCGAAACAGGGAAACCGTAGTAAGGGGGTGCTTGTAAGCTGAGTGGTCTCTTCTCAGCCCGTTTCTCAGGGAAGGAGGTCAACTCCCCATACGCTGTCCAAAAAAGAGTGCCTGGGTTAAAGCACTAAGCTATATTACAGGTGAAGCATCTGCCATCAGAAGACGAAAGACACAAGCAAATCTTTCATTACAACAAAGGGGCCAAGACAGACAAGATTTCAGAGAGCTGTAGCGGTGGAATGTCCACAGGTGGAGCTGGAAGAGGCGTTGGCCCCCATGGAAGCATTTTGAGTGCAGTATAGAAGTGCTGGGCTGCAATACTTGAAGAGGATAAGGTGGCAGGTGGTATGGAAAACACGTGATATGATCAGAGATTGGTGGAGCATTTCAAAGTGTGAACAGCATGTGGATTAATAGAGCAGCAAGATCTATAGTGATACATCTGAAACTTAATTGTGCCCCCATAACTGCTGTGCAGCTTGCTGAGCAGAACATGCAGTGGGAAGGAGGTGAGGAGAGTGTGGCAGAGCTGAGGAGGAAATTAGGACCTTAGTGACTAGACTTCTAGCTCTTTCAGATGAGTGGCCTTGTGCTTATCTGGAAGTTTGGCTTTGCATGTAGGTCTCACATAAAGAGATGTGGTTAGAAATGGGATTCCTACAACTCTGTCCCCTTATGAAAACTGCAGAGAAAAACCAGAAGGGTGATTTCTAGGAGGGCAGAAAGGTACTGTCTCCTGTAAGAAGAAATAAGCCTCGAGGAGATCATTTAACTGACTGCTTTGCTTTTGTTACATTCCCTCTACACCCAGGAAGAAATCCCAAGAGATGATGTCAGAGTAGGAGCAACAAAGAAATGACCTTAATCTGCCATAAGTTCTCTCCTGCTGGCCCACTTTCCGCCTCTCCACTCCTGGGGCATAATGAAGGTCATCTATGAGAGCACAACCTCTAGCAGCTTGTCAGAAGATGAAGCACAACTCTTATCCACTACAGAGTATTGCAAAATCTGGCTAATACCTTTTGCGGAGAAAAATGGTTTGGGCTAGATTTGTGCTTCAGTAGAGATGAAAATATGTAGCATGTGATGTTGACCAGATGTGGGAAATGCCTCTTTATTTATTCTTGATCTGGAGAAAGTATGAATGAAAGTAAATATTGTTTTCATCAGAAGAGATTTTTGGCACAGGCTTAATATGGGCTTCTCAAGAAGGTATGAGAGGAGAATATAAAATGAAACATGGATGTTTATAATTGAAGAACATTCTCCCCAGGGGATCATACCACTTTTTTTTAAATGAAGATTCAGTCAACTAGATATTTAGTTAGCCCAAGGAAATGTTTTCAGTTATCAATTAAAGAGAGTATGTGTGTTCTGTTGCTTGAAGATGCCATATCTTAAAATGAATCAGGATGCTAGATAATTATCACTTTACTCTTTATTAAATTGCTACTTTTCCTCCAGCAGTAGCTGTAGTAGCCAACTGTTCAGACACATTCATTAACTTGTAGAGTAAAAGTTTTATTCTAACCACAAATACTAGGACTAAGGTTATTTTTTTTAGAGTTAACTTTTACAGATGGTATTTGAATGCTAGAAACACTGAGTGCTTTAATTGGTTTAAATACTGTTTCCCATAAAGACACATTTCTAAATATGAGTTCAGTTTGAAATGGACTTAGAAAGTTTGCTCTCAGTGCTGTTGTAAACATCTGTATTGCTGAGAGTTTACACTAAAAAGTACAAAATGGCTTGCTGGCTTATTAAAGCAAATAAATTAGCAATGAAGAATATTTTCCACAAAACATTTTTACATAAAATATATGCTCTTTCCTGACCACTGTCCGGGCAAGACTCAAAATATTATGTCATATATTGAACATGCAGTCAGGATTTAGGCCAATGCACAGTTCTCCTACTGCAGATGAAAGACGTTTCAATGCACTGGTCAAGGTGTGATTTCATTGTCTTTTTCAGTTGAAGACATCTTCAAAACTTGATGGTCCTAGCATGCTATGGGATGTGGCTGCAGAACTACAAGGACATATATACACCCACAGCCCCTCTCAGACCCCCAGAAATAGCTCTGAGCCCAACTTAAGAAGGGACCTCATGGGAACCCCAAGTTTGGTTTTCTAATTGTTTCCAAGAACATTGCTAAATAGTTTTGAATTTGTTGAATGAAGATTAGATGCTAAATTGGATGCCTGCAGGCCATGCATGGTGACGCTGAAGGTTAATATGGAAAGAAAAATGACTCTCCAACTATAAGCACACAGAAAGGTACTTTGAGTTGAGTTAGCATTCAGTATATTCCTCCTTTATTGCTAAAGTGTGGCACTGTTTTGCTTGAAAAAATAGCAGCTGAAGGGAAAATTATAAGAATATAAATCTGAAAGTGATTGGCATTGCTAGAAGGAACAATCACAGAATGAAATAGTTGTGGCTGGAAGGCACTTCTAGGGATTGTGGAGACCAAACACAAGCTCAATGAGGGTCAGCAAAGCAGGTTGTCCAAGACCATGACTGCTCGAGTTTTCACTGTGTCTAAGGATGGAGACTCCATAAACAGTATGTCACCATTCTGACAGTAAAAATGTCTCATATTTAAATATAATTTCTTGTCAGATTTGTCCCCATTGTCTTTCGTGCTGCCACTGAGCACTGCTGAGAAGAGTCTGGCCTCTTTGCTCCCCCTGCACTTCTGTGTGATATTTACAGACACTGATGAGATCCTCCTGAGCCTCCTCTTGTCCAGTCTGAACAGTGCCACCTCTCTCAGGCTCTCCTTACATGAGATGAGCTCCAGTCTCTAAATCATCTGTGTGGCCCTTTACTGGAGCACTTCCAACATGTCCGTGCTTCTGTTTTACTGGGTAGCCCAGCACTCCAGGTGTTGCTCACCACCTCTGAGGAGAGGGCAAGGATCACATCCCTCAACCCACTGGCAACAGCCCGGAAAGTCACCAGCCTTCTCTGCTGCACGGGCATGTTGCATTCTGTTTGGTGCCCAGTGGCCCCCCAGGGCCTTGTCTAAAGCAGCTCTCCAGCTGGTCGGCCCCAGCCCGTGCTGGTGCCTGGGGCTGTTCCGCCCTGCAGGCAGCACTTCTTTGCACTTCCCTGTGTTGAGCTTGAGGAGAACAAAGCCGTTGAAGCCGGAGGTATTGGGACTCACAGGAACGGAAGTTTGCTGGATTTGCATTAAGCAAAATTAAAGGATCCACTTGTAAAGTGTCAGCTACAGAAGTTTCCCGGGGGAAATCCTGGGGTTAGATCTTGCCGTTCTGCAGATGGCAGGCTGGGAACTAGTTTGTTGAACTGTTGGCATTAGACTTGCAAGTTGAGATTTGGGCTGCTGATTAAGTAACTTAAGTTTGAAAGTGCTGGAAGTCTGCGGGTGCCGTTCCATGAGGTGGGGCTTTGGCAAGACACAGACCTGTTGGTGTTGGGCCAGTGTAAATGCTAAAATAATGCGGTTAGGTCCTAACTCCAGGCTCCCTTTTCTGAGGGCTGCGAGCTGAACTTTTTTTTGCAAAGAGTATTACAGAACATGCTCGTGCATATGCGTGCCCGGGTAGACCCAGCTCGAGCACAGCTTTCTCAAGAACTGAAATGCCAACAGTCCAACTCTCCTGGCATTCGCAGGCAGTGCTCTAAGGCAATTAGACATGTTCAGTCCAAGCTCAGGTATTGTGCCTGCCATAAAAGACCTCTCCTTGTTCTCAAACTTAGTTGTGAAAGAGTGTCCAACAAGTGCAGGCAAGCTTTTCATTGTGTGTTTTCAGCTTAACTGGGGTTTGAAATGGAGAAACCTAATTGCAGTGTAGAAGAAAGGATTAAAAAAGAGAGAGAAAAAGAGTCTGAGGAGTTATGAATAAACATCTACTCATGTTTTAAGATCATGATTCTTAAAGATGGTAAGATACATAGATATTAAATGCTATTAAAATTTATATTTTGATGTTGGACAACTTTTTTTTTTCCTGAGCTCGTCAGTTTTCAAGGTAAACTGTTCAACAGAACTGAAAGAGGTCCCTTTTGCAGACTGTCCTAATGACGTGTTGGATTTGTGAACCAAAAGTGTAATGCAGGAATGCCTGTTACTGGAGACACTCACTTGCAAAGACAGCTCAAAATCGCCACCAGTCCCAGAACACCTTCATCTTAGTTCAAAGTTAGCCTGGAATGAGGTAGGAACACGATGCATCAAAGCACTTACTTTTGCCTATTCCAAGTGATCTCAGTTAGAAACAGATTTCTTTTTTGTGTCGTGTTTCCCGGTTTACAAAACCAGCAAAATTACCCAACAAGTCAGATAAGGCAGTGCTGAGATAGGCAGTGCTGATACACCGGTTGGGTTTTCTGCTCTATTGCCTTTAAGCAAAATTCATGATAAATCTTTGTGGATAAGGAAAAGAAAATAAATATATATACATACACACACACTGTTGGCTATCTTAGGAGCACTCTTCCTGTATATTGTTTTAAAGTGTAGCACAGAGCGCAAGGACTGCAGTTTTCTTGGCATGATAACCTATATTCAAGAAAAAAAATTGTCGGCAGGAGTTGGACTTGTTTTTAGCAGTGTGGAGCTCATAGGGGAAGACGCCAGCGAGCATCAGGGGGATAAGTATTTCTCCCTGACGTTAGACTGATGCCTTGAAAGCCACATCCAGCCGCGTGAGGCCCGACTTCAGAGCATGGCGCTTCCCATGCTGCTCCCGAGGCCAGCAGCAGCTGCGGTGGCTGCTCGCCCCAAGCACCAGCTGGTGAACCCGAAACACTCTGGTGAGCCCCAAAACTCCCTGGGAGCACCTCACGCGAGCGAGGTGTGCAAACCTGCTGTAGTCTCACCTGCAAAGACAGCAAAATGCTGCCAGCAGCCATCCTGTTGAACGGTAGAGGAGAAAGGGAAAATGTCTGGGAGAACTTTGATGCTATAAAAAGTATATTCTTATGCAAATATGTAGGCTTGCGTGTGAGTTGAGCTGTTCTCACCCTGTGAGGTTTAGATTCAATGCATTACACAATCCTGGGGCAAAAGCAACAGTGTTAAAGGTTTGAGGTTGCGTGCTCTTC
Organism: Eudromia elegans; assembly: GCA_003342815.1. Taxonomy (NCBI): domain Eukaryota; kingdom Metazoa; phylum Chordata; class Aves; order Tinamiformes; family Tinamidae; genus Eudromia; species Eudromia elegans. Next base: position 2,419,152 of record PTEX01000078.1, read on the forward strand.
ACAGACCTTGTGTTTAGTTTCATTTCTGTTCTCGGAAAAGCAGAGGTTTTCTGAGATTTATCTTAAGTTGAGATCAGTGTGATTCAGCTATCTCCAGACCTTTCAGGACAGATTTGGCACAGGCTGCAGAGACTAGATTGTGTCCGAGCATGGGTCTCAATGCACCAAACACTTCACTGTCTTTCACATGCACCAAAAGCCCAGGTTATAGGTCAGGTGTCTAAGTGCATTTTTTTGTGACTAAAATAGTGAAAAAGTTGATACATTGCAAGGAGCAGAGAGCCTTTGTGTCATAAAATAGCTTTTAGCAAAGATTTTTAATAATCAGACTTCTGATGTTTTCTACAGTTTCATCACTCTGTTCATTATTGAATTCGCCTGCCAGCACAAGCACCAGGAGATTCCTGTGGAGATCCTTCTGTTGGTTTTCTGACGGGAGAAGCTCGTCTTTGGACAGTAGTGTTGTTTTTATTTTTCCCCTCTCAGATTCACCGCTGGCAATTTAATGCATGTTTAGCTTTAAAGTAACGTATGACTCATTCTCTAGATGAGAGCTTGAAAGGAGAATCTGTATATGCCTCACTTACTGTTTTGCTTGCATTTTAATATTTCAAGATTTGCTTTTTATATTATTTGTATTAAAAAGACTATAGGAGCAACATGGTAGCTCTCCGGAATTGTTGAGCTTTGCATCAGTATTAGCCATAAAAGTCCCTGCAAAGAAAAATGTCTGCTGATATATGAAAAGTATTGAAATCTGTAGTGAATTTGGATTTGCACAATTGTGAGAATAACTTTTTTTTTCTATTCTCATATTACCAATCTTTCAGATAATTTGGCAATTAATGAGATGAAGTTTGGAAATGTCAGGAAAAACAGAAGCCTGGAAAACATGGGAAAAAGCAATAGGTCAAATAGTATTATAGGAAGGTTTGGGTGTCCCTGCTTGAGCAGGAGGGTTGGACTAGATGGTCTCTAGAGGTCCCTTTCAACCTCAGCCATTCTGTGTTTCTGTGAAATGCCCAATGTTGTTTTAAAGCTTCTCTGAATCGGTCATTTCCATATAATTTTAGTGGCAGAAACATTCAGCTAAGTGCTTGTGAAAATAATACCACTCTCCACATATTTTAACTTCTCTCATCAGAACAGCAGTTTAAATGTTCAGTTTACTGACTTAATCATAAAATGTTGCAATACAGGATCAAATACAATGAAACACCAGGAACTGAAACCTGAGATTTTCAGATGAGAAATGAGATTTTCCCTATGAGAAATCTTTGTCCTGGATTTTTTTCTATATATATTGGTTTGAAGTAAATTAATTTATACATATTTCTAATCCATATAGTAAGGCTTATACTGGAGTTTATAACAAAACTAGCTATATTCTTTCTTTTCTCTCATAAAAAAAAACCCCAGGTTTTATTACAGCACATACCTTGCATAAAGTCTATCTGGATGGCTTGCTGCCCAAGGGCACCGTGTCAGGAGTCAAAATCATCAAACTGTGGCCAATTGTATAGTTTATCATGACTGTGACAATATTTGGTATTTGTCTATGAGCCACAGCTTCTGAAGTCATGTGAAATTATGAGTTTTCAGCTTTCATTAAGCAATAAAAAATAATTTTCTGGCCCGTCATGGTTTGGAGAGAACAGCTTGGAAATGTGACTCTAACAACAGAAAAATCAGAAAGCAAATCAATCTCTTGTATTGATTTTTCGCCTAGTCTTATGATTTTGTGGAAGAGGGTCTGGCTCTCATCTTCTACTGAGACTGGAAATATAATCAATATTCTGTGATCTCTGGCAGTTTATTTATTGTCAAAGTCTCAATTTTTTTACAAAAATAAAACTGTTGATAGGTATAATGAGAGCTGAAATAGAGAAAAGGGAGAAGCTACATATAAAGGTAAATTGTGTTTGTGCTAAAAAAATCTGTTTCTAAATATGTTCTGAAATTTCCTTTTGGCAGGATTATAAATGTGTGTGTGTGTGTATGTATTTATATGCATGTGCACATATAAGCGCATATATGTATGTGTGTGTGTATCTTTGTACAAACACATGAGTGGTCTTGCAGATGGAGACCAGTGATGAGCATGAGGTTAGATGAGCATTAGGTTTAGTACAAGCACTTTGATACAGCTCGGAGTGCATAGTGGGCATGTAGAGTTCCTCTCCTTTTGATATTCAATGCTTTGTTTCACAGGATACATCCAAATTTGTCTCCTCCGGCCAGGAAAGAAAAGTGCAGGGCAAAGTTTTTCTGTAATTATAGATGTAATAAACCACTCTTATATTTCTTCAGGAGCAGTTAAGTGAGAACACCCATAAGCTTAAATCCAGCAATCTACTATTTTAAGATTGCCCCAAGCAAGTTAATTTTAGGTTTAGTGCTTTGCAATTTAGCTAGAGAACTGGCACCATTTTAAGATTCATTTTTGCAGACCTTACGATGATTTTCTTCAAGTTTATTATTATTTATGATTGAAGTGTGCTTAATAATTTGCAGCATGCATAAAACTACTACTACAATCCTAGTTTAGCAATTGGTGGTTGACAGCATTTTTGTCTTGTCTCCTGGGTGTGATCTTCCTCCCATTTTAGAGAGACCCACCCAGAAGGGAAGGAATAATCCCCTCTCCATGCACGGCCCCACCAGCAATGGCAGCGTGTAGTTTTATTGTTCAAAGCAGTGGTTTTGAAACTGGCATTTGCAGCCTCTGCTAAAAGGCTCTGAGCCCTTCTGGTTGGTTTTGGATGTAGCAGAGTAGGAAGTGCTAATGATCCACCTTGCTAATGGAGATGCGATTGGGCAGTGGTAACACCTGGATGTTCAAGCCAGAGGAAAACATATGTCCACAGCCTATGGAAACCACTGCAGTAAGCTGATGTTGTGGCCCAAACTCTCCCTTGAATAACCTCTCTGCTCTCAGCATTGGTCCCATCTTGGAGAAAAACCCAACTTCTATGCAGGAGTTTCCATCTCCTGCGGGAGTCAGATGTGGCAGCCCACCGCTCTCCTCTCTCACAGTTGAGGGGCTGTTCACTCCTTCCAAAATACTTTTAAGTTATCTGAAAATCAGATGCTGAGTTACACGTGTTTGAGCACATGAAGAGACTGGAGGAGGAGGCAAAGGAAGGATTAAGCATTTGCCTTTCTTGCTGTAAATGAAACAGACACTTCAGCCATGTCTGAGCAGCACATTAATGAGATTGTTCTCAGTTTGACTTGGAAATCGTACTGCTTTGGAGCACTGGTGTTCTTGCAGCCGTCCCCCAGGTGCGGGGACCCCATGGCATTGAATTTAGGTCTCTTTTGTCTCTTGGAAACCTGTTTATCTGAAGGTGTCTCTCCGAAGAAAAATATTATGCTGGGCTGGCTCTGGCACTTGTAGTGCCCAGTACAGACTTGCTTTATCTGCCTGCAGGCTGCCTTGCAGACCCCCTTGCATCCCAGAGGAAACTCGCTGCTTGAGTCACATTAGACCCAGCGAGACAGAAAAAAATAGGAGGAAAAAGTAGCAGGATGAAGGCCTGAGTGTCAGCCTGTGTCTTACCATAATAAGTAAAGTTATGCCATTAAAAAAAAAAAAAAAAAGGCAGGGACAACGTCTAAGGAAACACGTTTAAACAGCTAAAGATGAGTCAGCATACAGGAAACCAGTTCACATGACTGGTGAGTACGGTTGCAAGATTACCAGTAAATCTTTCTTCCCAGTTTTCCTCTCCCCCCCTTCCCCTAAATTGCAGCTTAATGATTCTGCTTAAAAAAAAAAAAAATAGTCTGGAGAATTAAGTATGAAGCCTGTCGCTTTTCCTGGAGCTTTGAATTTCCAGCCGTCCTGCAGAAAAGGACGTCTCCCTTCCCCAGGGGACACTGAGGCGCAGGGGGCCTCACTCTGCAGCCCGGGGGAGATCTGGAAGCCCCAGGCGTGTATTAAAGCTCGCTTGCTTATCATTAGGTTCAGGAAATAATGTTGATAAGTATTTTGAAGGGCATTTTTTTAGCAGCACATTGGAAGAATTTTTATCACTTTCAATCTGGAGTATCTAAGTGAAAATGTGAGTCTATAGGGTCTATATTCAGACCATCTGCTAAGGCACCTAATACCAAGGACAACTGCACTGGTAATTTAGGAGCCATCACTTATTTAGGGACCTTAAAGTAATTAAGGGTAGTTAATAATCATCCTTAATTAAGGAATAGATTAGGTGGGATAAATCCAATTGTAAGGTCAGACTCTGGTTGACCCGATTTCTATATGTAAGGGAGGAAGGGTGCCTTGCTCAGCTCACACAGTGTGCCTTGCTCAGCTGCTGATACCCAAAATCTCAGCACCCCTATTTCTAGCTGCACGCGCACCCTACACAAGTTGCAGAGAAAGGCTGGGTCTGCATCTGCGATCCAGTGCTCCCCTGCTAGTTCCAGCCACTGCTCGGGGGTCACGAAAAGCCCGTGTGGAAGATGCAACGGATAGATCTCAAGCTTGGGCTCGTCCCACACGCAGCAGCTGCTCAGGTCTGAGCTCCATCACGGAGAGAGGGCTCCTACCACGGCTCCCTTCGCGGCAGCCGTTGCGAGGATGGCAGGGAAATGCTGGGCTCCTACCCCGTCAGTCTGGCAGCTTCCTGAGAGCTCATCTTTCCCCGGGGAGGTGAGGTCTGGGTTTTTTACCTTTTCCCGTCTTGGGCATTGCAGTACACTGGGCGGAAGGGCTGCAGGCGCGTGCACCGGCAGGCTGCCACGCTAATCCGTGCGGGATGCCCAGCGGCCTGCTTTTCCCGGTACGCGGCGTTCAGCAGCGTGGGCTGGCAGGCAGCTTGAGCCAACACCCTCAGAATTTAATATTCTTTACAGAATTTGATTCCAGGAATGACTAACACCAAATCTGCTTTAGCTTTGCTCCTTCCTCCTTTGCACATTGGGCTCCGTTCACCTGGATTTGGGGCTCCTGATCCAAACTGGTAAAGGCCAGTGCAGCTCAGTTTAAAAAAAAACCCAAAAACTTATCTTTTGAAAACCATGTTTTGCATCAGTGAGGCACAAAATTACGATTTCTACTCGCCTCCTAGCAAAGGGTAATAGAGATGTTATATTACTCTAATCTCACTGATGACTATTTTTACAAAACACACTATAGTACATTTACTAGTACATGATGAAGGAGCATAAATAATTTAAACAACAGTTGTCAAAATAAATGAGCAAAGTGCATTTTGTGATAAATTACTCTGCCTTTTTTTTAATGTGTTTCTCAGTTGCAAAACTCAGTAGTGGCAATGGATCTCCCAAACACTAAAGTGAATTAGCAAACCTCTACTCTATTAGCCATAATTTTAATCTTAACTAGAAAGGAATTATTTAGTACTATTTTGGCAAAGGTTCCTCCATAATATTCTTTTACAGCCACAGTCTTACAGTGTAGTATAAGTTATGCCTGTGTCCTGGTGATTTTAGAGCTGAAAGCTGATTATGAGCAGTAAAGAATTTGAGCTAGCATAGCTAGCATGGAGATATGATTGTTTTAAATAGAGTTTAGCAACAATTCATATTGTTGGCAGCTTCAGTCTTTGGTATGCAAGTGTTACCCAAATTTATATTCACTTAAGAAGAGCAGAAGGAAGTTACTTTATTTAAAGACCTAGTATCAACATTAATATATATCCAGGGCATAAATGTGAGTAATTTGTCTGCTAGCTTGTGTTTGGCTTAGAAATTACATGCTGAAACTCTTATTTCCATGAATATGCTTTTCTTTTTTCATACATCTAGGGTTGTTGTTGTTTAGAGTTACTGAAGGTTGTGCTTTTCTCCTGGAAATAAAAGTGGTTGCCAAGGTCCAGCATCTCCACAAATCAGAACTGTCATTTTCTCCCTACCCTTTTTGTGGGTATCTATGGGGTTTTGTTGTTGTTGTTGTTGATTTGAAATTTAAATTGGAAAAAAAAATTGACTGAAAGACTACAAAAATTGGTAGCAGGCTTCAGGTACAGTGATGAAAAGGAAGGCCTTTTTTTAATGCATTTTATTTGCATAGACTGATTACGGTATGTTCTTAAATAAATCAGCCCTAGTTGGCTTGGAATCAAAGAGCAAACTTCCTCTAACCATTACTCAAAACAGGGAGAGACAAAACAGGAAGAGTTCAATGAAAACTTTCAAGGGTAGGTCTGGTGTGCATCATGACACACAAATGATGAACGGAGCAGGGCAGGGGAAAATATTTTTAGTTGGAGCTGTTATCAGTGTAGGTGTATGCAGAAATAAATACCAGCACATAGAAACAAGACAAAGTGGATACTCATGGAAGAAAATAGTAATTAAATGGATGACTTTATATAAAAGGGGTGTTTTCCTGATTCATCCTCACTGGTCAGCATGTCTGTATCTATACTAGTCCATGTTCATTCCATAGGCCCACATGGCATCTTCAGAAGGGCTGAGTTTTTTTGTCCTGGTTCTTGTCTCATCAATATCAAAAATAAAACCTCAAAAACAAGGCTTTCCTTTGAAGGTACAAATGGGATCCTCCTCCTATCTAAATATACTACTTACTTAGATGTCGAGCTTAATATTTCTAGTGGAGCAAGAGATTGACAGGTTATATAATTTGCTTCCATGCTCATGGCTTAAATGCTCGAAATTTGCAGAACTTTGAAGGTGGGACATGGGGAAGTAGTGTCCATAATTCTGTGCACACAAGTTTGTCCCTTCTTACCCTGAACAACTACTGTGGGGTTGGGAGGCAACACCAGAGTTGGCAAAGCGACAGTGATTGGGAACTGCTGTGTTCAGGATCACTGTTGCTTCTGGGTGCTGAGAGCTTCATTCACTCCAGTAAGAGCAGACCACGATGATTCATTAAGTCCGAGAAGCTAAGAAGAAATAGCAAATTAACAAGGAAATCTCATCAACAGAGGACAGCTCATGTTTTCTGGTCCTTCAGATCTCAAATAAAAGTTGTAACAGCACTAGAATTAGCTGGGATTTGCCAGAGCTTAGAATTACGTAAAGTGCCTTGACTGTACCCAGCCAAGTCAGTAATTTTGCTAATGTATGGAGAAGTCAGCACCAGCCAGAAGGAAGTCGAGATCTTGCATGGGAATGACCCAGGGAGACTGTTCTTCACCTTTCTAGTGATTGCCATGGTGCATCATCTTCAGAAGGCACTTTCCAAACTAATTCTGTCTCTCACAATCAGATCCTGTAAACCATTTTTAGAAAGTTATTGCTCATAAGTATGTAAAAATGGCAACGCCTTACCCAAAAATTTATCTTATGTGTATTCAGATTCATGATTGCAGCCTTGATTGACTAAAATAGCTTTGTTGTTTTTTTCCCCCCTTAACTCTGTAGAATCAGCACAGTTGACGTTTCATCTACTCACTGGTTAACTAAGGTCCAGATTCATCCCGTCTACATTCAGGTGCCTATCAAGAGACTGTGCTCTTGCCATGGTTATCTGAAGCCGCACTAGTGCCCCAAGAATTATAAGGATTGGGAATAGGAGGCTGGTGCCTGTCACTGTCCTCTGACTGCACAGAGATGCTACAGATGTAGTATAAGTAACAGCAGAACGTATCTAAAAATGTTTGGAAGAATCTGGACCACCATTTCATATACAAGGCCCTTGTTGGTCTTGTATCAAGCATAGTAGTTGCGCTTGGGTAGAGGTGGCTAATTTTGTGAGGTGGGTGAACTGATATTTTCAAACATTTAGGCAATTTCACATTCAATGGTACTTGCAGCCTAGTCTGAGATCGATGACTCAACGTGTTTTCAAAGCAGACCCACATCCTCACCACAGATTTTAGAGAATATTTGGAAGAGCCCAAAGATGTCCTGACTGTCAGAAACGGAGAAGGTTGTGCCGTAGCCTTGGCTTTAATGGGGAAGTCTATCCAGCCTTCCAGAAACCACATGGAGGCTCCTGTAGAGGTTTCAGTAACGGTGTCTCAAAGCAAGGGGAGAAAATGTGGTCTGAAAGCTCTTTTTCATGTTAAGGCTGGTGAGCTGGAGATTTATAAAGACATCAGCCACTCAATCGTGAGCTCATGTCTTTAGATAGTTGTTCTGCAGGCAGCCTGGCCCCCTGGGAACGGGGGTCGTTTTCTTTAAAGGTTATGGCAAATGATGCCTCAGCATGGTGGCATGGATGAGGTGCCGTTGGAAGTGTTGCTGGGTCTCTAGAATGTAGGTATTTAGTCATAATCACTCGTGGTTCTTATAGATGTAGTCAAAATAGATATTGTGGTACATATATATAAAGTTTATGTGTTTTCATATTTTTCATGGCATTTTAGCAAGAATTACAGTTACAAACACCACATATTATTACACCAGAGGTGATGGCTGTCTAGTAATGGACATTTCCTTTGTTTATGGACAACCAAACATGCAATTCTGCAGCTGGTTTTTAAACTATTCAAACACCCACTTTTATGAGCAGCACTCTATAAAAGCAAGATAATCACCCTTTATCAAAAATAATTTTAAAATATAATGTACATATGTATATTTTCATTTCCTTGTCTTACTCAAAACCAATGTATTTAATTAAGTTGAAAAATTTGCTGTTAGCAAAAATTTAATCATCAGCACTATAACTGCACTGCATATTTTTTTCCGAATGGTTTCATTAGAAATGGCATATGTCCCATTTGTCTAATCCCTATTTCTGTGATTACAAAATAGCCATGTTATATAAAAGCAACTAAATTATATATTTGCATACAATACTGCTGTGCCTCTGTGGAAGCCATTTTGAGGTGTTCAAAGCTTGCAGTTTCTTTCATTTAAATGATTTGTTATTTCACCAGCACTACCGCTGAGTTGTTCCAGTCTCTGGTTTGAAAATATTTTGTTCATTATTCTACTCTAATCACTGAGAATGAAGTAAATAATGTTTAGTAAAATAAATAATAAAAGATAATAAAAGAATGGGCTGCTAATGTACGTTAGGAGTTTTTCATGCCATTTAAACCTATGGGATTTTTCTAACTTGGATTTCAAAGTCTTTGGGTAGACACCGGCCTTTCGTTAAAGGCGTGAATAGCGCAGTGGGATCCTCGTTCCTGGCTGGGCAGTGACAAAGTAAGACTGCTAAAAATAGTTTGCAGGATTGGGTCCTCTGGTAGCGAGAGAAAAGTCAGAGAATTCATAACTTGAACAAAAGCTCTGGCAGTTGCCAGTGGGTTTGCTGTCCCTGTTATTACTGAACAACAAAATCAGTTGTGCCTGTTACCTGCAGTGCAGCCAGGCCATTCGTAAGCTACTGGCTTCATTCTCTCTTACCTTTCGGAATGAAGTTAATCATCCCTGTTCTGTGGAAGCCCATAGTTGGCATTCAGGCAGATGCTCAACATGGATCCAGGCTGGGATCCTCAATCACAGGGACGGCTTCTAAGGCTCCTACCACTGCCCACAGCCCTTCCTATCCGCTCCTTGCCGAAACCGCTCGAGATGTAGCAAGACCTGTGAAATGAGGGTTTGCACAAGTGTTGCTCTTTGGGTTTGTTTTTCACTTCCGATTATTTCACAGCTCTGCTTGGTTGGCCCTGATGAAGGGCACTGCTACCTGCTGGAGGAAGGAAAGAAAAATCGGAGGACCAGCACCATCCCCACTGTAGGATGATTCATGACATAGAATTGTGCTCCCAGTATTATATAAATGTGCTGGAAGCAGATCCATGCTTTTCATTGCCCAGGTAGAACAGGAGTCTTGTTCCATTGTGTGAAGGCACAAAGATAAATCTGGCTTGGTCTGTGAACAGAAAGTTTCTGTTAGGCACCCAGAAAGGGCTCCCAAAGCAGATGCCAGGTAAATAATCTCAAAGTGCCATAGGGAGTTTGCACAGATAAGGATATTCCAAATCCTGGCTTTGCATGAGTCATATACTTGTACATAGTAAGCTAAGCCAGGAAGGACTGGTGTCCAAAATACATTCCCAGCAGAGAAGTGCAAAACTTTGGGATCGCCTCTTTTATATAGCAGATTCAGAAGTTTTGTCTTTTGATCAGAGATGTCACAGGTTATTTACTTTTTTCAGCTCTTGAGAATTTGAATCAAAACCAGATGATTTAGAGCATTTGTCTCCCTGCACAGAGACAATATTTCTGAAAGATGATGACCAGGAATGGATGAGTTTCCTTAACTCCTGAGTCATGACAGAATGGCTGAAGTAAGAAGGAGCCTCCAGACATCACCTAGTCCAGCCCTCCTGTTCAACCTAGAGCGTGTTGTGCAGGAGAGATACAGACCTACTGGAGTGACTTCAGCAGAGGTCTACTCAGATGAGAAGGGATTGGATATCTCTCATATGCAGACTGGCTGAGAGAGGTGCAACTGTTCAGCCTGGAGAGGAGAAGACTAAGAGGGGATCTTATCAGTATCTGAAAGGAGGGTTTAAAGAGAATGGGGCCAGATTCTTCTCAGGACAAGAAGCAACAGTCACAAACTGAAAGAAAAACAGGAAGTTTCATCTGAACTTGAGGAAAAACTTGCTTGCTGTGAGGGTGACAGAGCACTGCAACAGGTTGCCTAGAGAGGCATCCTTGTAGAGTTTGCATCCTTGGAGATATTGAGAAGCCACCTGGACACAAACCTGTGCAATGGGCTCTCGGTCACACTGTTTGCACAGGGATGGGAGGTGGACTAGAAGATCTCCAGAGGTCCCTTCCAACTGGAGCCGCTCTGTGATTCTGTGTGTCTGCAGTGACCGTTCAAAGATGGTCATTGACATCCACCAGCTTCTCCAGCCCTTGTGGGTACATCCCTGTAGGGCCTATGGACTTGTGGATATCAAGTTTACTTAAAAGATCCAGTTTGGTTCTGGCTGGTGGTCAGGGTGAATTTGTGGCAACCAATTTAGAATGGCTGACAGGAGTAGCCACATGTGTGTGATAGCTATGAGCAATAAGCACACACAGTGAAGAGAAACCTTTCAGCTTTCTCAGAAGCGGTAACATCCTGCAGGTCTCATCTCAGCGTAAAATTACTTTATAGTCTGGAATATCAGCCAAGAGGTCAAAGACAAACGTTCTTGTCTTGGGAAAAACTGAGAGGCCTGAGCTGTAGCAGCATGTTATAGTTACTGCCTAATGAGATGAGATCATTTTCCTGTGTAATCTCAGAAATGAAATTAGAAGCTGGATGGGAGTGTCACTGAGAAGTTGATATTTAGCATGTTTTAGCTCTTTGGAGATCTCCAGCCCTCACACCCTTCTGGACTAAACTCCAGAATCCTGAATTCTGGGGCTCAAGGAAGCCCCTTTCCATGGGGGGATGAGCAAAGTTGCAGTTCCTTAAATCTCACTGAAATGAAGCACTGTTTTACTGATGAGATTGCAGTTTAGTTTTGCAGCCTCTGCAATATCTTTTTTTTTTTTTTTTTTCTTCCATTTAGGCATTTTATCAGCAAAATGTTTAAATGCTCTCAGGGAACATAAGTTTATCTTGCTAAAATATCAAGTTCGCTAGCTAGATGGTGTCCAACATGGTGCTGAGCCTAAGAAGGGATGAACACTGAATGCAAAATCCTTAAAGGATGCATTGGAGGTGGCAGTGAACTGGCTAAAAATACTAATTGCTGAATGACTGTGTTTATTGTGAGTCAGTCTGTACTAGTGGCTGGGCTCGTGGAACCAATGTGAAGGTCTGGCTACCTGTGCCAGTTCCTGTGGGGTGATTTGAAGCGTGAGCGTGGTGCTGGGTGTGCGTTGCGTGCTCGCGCTCCGTGGCAGCGTGCTGAGCTGCCCTGCCTTTACCCAGGGGAAGGGCATGCACGTGGGCAGGCACCGCAGAGCATCTGTGCCGCTGTAAACCCCGACGCTGGTCGCCTTGCAGGAATGTGTTTGCGGATGCATACCCTTCGTTATCACAGACGGACAAACGCATGATGCAAACTGAAGAGCTCAGACATATGGACATGCCAGAAGCTTCAAATCTCTTGTGGGCGAGGCTTTAGAAATGTCTCAAGCGGCTACCAGAACTCGTTGCAGCCCTGGAACTGCTTTTGAATGATATGTCAGCACTTGCTTGGGATAAATATTAAAAGACTCGCAGGAATCATCAGAGAAAATTTTCACAAGTAACTTAGAAATCAAAGTCTTGTTGATTTTTAATGAGACTTTGGTGTGCAAATCACTTGAGTTTCTCTTCTTTCTTTCTTTTTTTTTTTTTTAAATCTCATCCATCTTCTTTCTAACCAAAATCTGTTTCATGCTTCAGTGGCAGAAATCTGTCCTTCCTTGAAGCAAAAATTTAATTGGGATTTGTATTTTTCTTGCACTGGAAATAAAATACCACATCCTATTAGATACTTTTTCCTGATTTTTTGAAGCAACTGAAGTTTGTATGCGCATGAATTGCGAAAAACTATTTGACCTGAGACTAAGTGGTAAAATTTCTCCTACAGTTGTGTATTCCTACCAACCTAATTGTCTACTATAGGTAAAATATGAAAAGTGTTTAATAATAAACAAAGCACTATTTTTCTTTACACCTATTTTACTTGCCCGGGGGAATTCCTTAGCTATGATCTTGATTTTTTTCGTATATTGCAAATAAAAATAAAAACTTAAATCAGTAGCAAATTGAAACAATGTGGCAGGGTGGACACAACAGATTATTCAGATGCAGAATGGTATCAATAGTTACGACCAAATCATTTCTCTAACTAACTCTAGTACTTCAAGGATTGTTTGCAGGAAACATCTCATTTTATCATTTGTGTCCATAAATACCTAAGAAGATTATTCAGGATGTGTCTTCAGTATCAAATTCCAAAATCCAAGACCTGAAAGGAATTTAGGGATCTTGTCCTTCACTGGAATCTACATCAGTTTTCCTATCAGTATAAATGTAAGTATTAAACATGCTAATCCTGAGCACTGTGGGACCTACATTTTCCACGCTAATTGGAAATTGTAACGATCAAATTAAGCATTAATTGGCAATTCCTGTTGCCTCTCGCTTGCCATTTAATTACTGGATACCTCCTCAGAGCTAGTTGTCTTGATAATCAATGGTAAGAGGAACTTGCAAAGCACAGTTGATACTTCATGCACTATGAAAGGTAGTGTAGGATAAATATACACTGGGTCACTCTTTCCAGGGCCTGTGTTTCGCCTCTGATTGTAAAGGAAGCCTAAATAACTAGTTTACCCTGATTGACTGTCTATAAAGAAGTGAGTGATTGCCCAGAGCCGAACAAATGCAGGGGTGCGTTTTCATATCCTGCTCTTGTGATATTCATTAAGTCTGTGATACAGTTTGCAGTTACTTGCAGAAATGTCCAGGCAGCTTGAAACAGGCTACACCAATTTAACTGAGTCATCTCAGGTTTATTTTCTTGCGTTTTTAACCTTAAAGGCAAGTTCCAGGTGGAAAGGAGATAGGATACGAATATCCTCGACTGATGGTGTTCCACTTTGGGAAGAATACTGGACTATTCACATAGCAAGACAGCGAAGGGCACTCTGGCAGTCAATGGTATGGCAGATGATAAGGCTTTCACCTTCACCACTTTGTTTGAATCCCTGCTTTGCTGCATATTTCACTGTCTTGTATCCGTCAGCCCATGTGGCGTGTTCTGCAGGTGAAGAATCCAAATGATGAATGAAAATCCTTTTCTTGAAATGAGATTTAACCTAAATAAATAAATAAGAACTCTCTTTGAGGTGTGGAGATGCCCTTCTGGATTTTAAAAGATTGTTTTCTACCCCATTAACTATTTTATGCCAGTAAGACATTGATCTACATGCGCTGCCCTTGGGAGGAAAACTGGCTTTGCAGAGAGCCTCATGTCACTGAGGGAGACATGGTGGGAACACCCCAAGAGGACCCGCAATTGGCCTCACAGGGTCTCCCTGCCACTCCCTGCAGATATGACTTATATCACTTCATCATCATTGTTTATGTGCATGTTTGCAGTCTTGTAGGTGCATAGTTTTAGCAGATAGCATTTTTCTTTTCGCTTGGATAATCACTTCACAGCATGGAAACTTAGTTAAAACTTAGATTTCAGGAACCTCAGAGTGATATCTCCCTGAAGATGGTTAGTTTGTTCCTCCTACTTGTTCTGCAGTGAGGGAACTGCAGCCGCAGAGTTTCCAAAGCCTTTTCCTGTAATACTCTGATTTTGTAGTGAAATCTCTGATTGTGCTTCTGAACTTAATGCATATTTCACAGCAGATTCCGAGCATATTTTACAGCAGATTCCTAAGCGAGTAATCCAGTGATGTATCGGCCATGTTCGGTTCCCAAATGCCGTGTTGTGGTTTAATATCTGAAACACTCGAATCATGGTGCAGAGCGCAGAGCTGCACGTCAGGGGCAATACAAGTGCAGGTGATGAGGCCAGCAGAGAAGGTGATGCAGAGACACCAAGCCACTGCTGCCCCCCAGGACTGTGTGCCCAAGCACCTTAGTTGCATGCTGAACATACCACTTAATGCTATATATATATTTTTTTTTAAAAAAAAGTTTTCTCAGTTTGTGCAGTTCTTGGTGCTTTGTATTTAAACCCAGTCACTCAAGACTGAAATAATAGATGTATAAGGGCTCTAGGTGTTGTGCTCAAATGGCTATTTAGAGCCCCAGAATGTGGAAGGCTGTTCATCTGTGGCAAACTATTCACTTCCTGCAGAGCACCCCACAAGGACTTGTGAGATCGAGAACTGACTGCAGGTAGGCAGTGAGAGATGTGCCTGATAAGGAATCAAGTCAGCAGTCTCGCACACATTTTCAGTTTCAGACAGCACCAGCTGAGGCTTTCAGGCTTTTTAGCATCCATTGCTTCAAATCTTTCTGTTTTCTATAATCTGAAGAAGATCCTGTGTATGCAGCCAGCTCATGGTTGATACTGATGAAGTTTACAGTAGATCAAAATTCTTTGAAAGAATCTCGAAACACTAAGGAAGTGGTTGCATGCAGTTTCAAAATATTTTAACTGCTTATTCGTTCAAGGAAATCATCATTGTGTTCTGCTGAACACAAACGTTAATTTCATTTTTGCATTGTGTGTTTGCAGCAGCAAGTAGGTGGTGGGACATATGAAGCATCTTGAGAAAGAACAAATGAGCCACTTTGAAAGACAAAAGATCCTCCCTGAATTTGGCTGGTTTTGGAACCAAACTTTTAGACTTGGGAAATTTTCAGGTTTTGTTAGGCTCAGGAAGGAAAAGACCATAAATTTATTGATTTATTGGGATTTTTTTTGTTTGTTTGGGGTTTTTTTGAGTTTTCCAGATTGACATTGCAAAATCAAGCTCTCAATCTTCTAAAAGCCAGAAGCTTTTCGGGTGTTTTTCAGAGCAGAGATGGAGTGTAAGCTCAAGCCCTTTAGAGACTTGTCCATCATGAATTCTGATTTTTGAGGGAAGAGACAAGGAAGCAAAATTACTGCATAAATCATCTATACAAAGAATCAATATGTGTCCTCATTCTGTTTAATCTAGTAAAGCTACTGAGAGATTTGCTTTAGTAGGAAAGCTGGAATTATGTGTGACTCACGAAGAGACTCTTGGCTATTCTGGCTATTGGAGGACATTGAATAGCTCGGTGAAACACATTTTAGACAACTACATTTTCAACCCATCCTGCGTGAACCAACTGCGTTGCACAGAGCAGCTGTGATAACCTCTGACTAATTGGCTTTTCAGCAGGTTACCTGCTGAGAGCATCTGCCACGACATCCGTTCTCCCAGAAATGATTCGTCTCGGAATTGCCCGATGCAGACGGCAAAGCCCAGCATCACAAGAAAGAAGCCAGTTCTCACTTGAGCCAGAATATAGGGGAAAAGATTTGCCCGACCTTGCTGGATGTTCATCATCTGTACTGAGCCCTGACCGTGATTTTCAAACCAAGATGTCTCCAGCTGAGCTCTAGGTCTGTCACTAGGGTCTAATAGAAAATAGGCTACAGGAAAGGAAAAAAACCATTGGCGTAGGATGACAGTAGGTATGTCAAAACTATCCTTTGAAGGCCTCTGCAAGGCAAGACTTGCTGTTCAGCCAGACAGCGCGTGTGTAAGCGAGCCAGGATCATGCATACTCGAGCACTTGCAGTGGTTCATCCGTGTTTCGGGGGCGCGAGGCGGCGCCGGGCGCAGCGTGCCGTGCCGGAGCACGCCGTGCATGAGCAGCGTGCCAGCTGCCGCCTCCTGGCCCTCGCGTGGGCCTGGGGCACTCCCAGTGAGCACAGAGATGATGATGCCTGGAGGTTTGTTGCTGTAAAGTCGTTTTCTTGCAAAAACGTACCCGGGAATATTTATGCAGTAGCATATTTATGGTGATGGTATCAACTGTTATTAAAACTGTATCCAGGTGGATTAAGGGTACTTGCTTATGGGAGCAAATGATCCAAAAAAAAAAAGGGTTTTAGAAAAGTAACCGTGAGCTGACATTTTTCAAAATAACAGCTCGTGTGTCAGGTGCTGTTTGTTTTAAAGACTCTGTTCCTGGAGTCCTGTGATAAAACATCTACAGGGTTGCTCATTTGGGAAGAAAAGGTGTTTCGTGGTTGGGAGTGAAAATGAAAAAAAAACATCCTCACTGCAGCCAAAAAAGTTGAGGTGAAGGGAGAGCAACATTTGTTTTTAATTACATGATTTTTCAGTCACCGTAATTATTTTGCAAAGCCACTCATTAGTGAATACTGAACTCTGGGGATGACAATTGCTGTGCCTGAAGCTCTAGGTGTTGTGTTGGTAGATCCACCTTTATTGCCAGCCTGCTCCAAAGCCAAAATCTTGGCTTCCTGCTTGGCAGGCAGATTCCAAAATGAGAAGCAAGCAGAGACATCCTTCCTTTTCTCTCCTCCGTGTATTTCCACACTGTTGGTGTCACATTTGACAACCACCACTAAATAACCTTCAGGAATGTATGAGCTGCCAGGGTAATGAGGGGAAAATCAGGCAAGCCAGACCAAGACGTGACCACTTTGGAATTAAAATCAAATTATCAAAAATCGGGCCATTCAGGCCATTGGTTCACGTGCCACTGCTTGATGTGGCATTAGTAGAGGCTGCGGGGCCGGGCCGCTCGCACCGAGTCAGGGATTCGGCCCGTGCTGCGCGGCTGCAGCGAGGGGACACAGAGGGACCCCGCTGCTGGACGGGGCTGCCGCGATGTCTCTCCCGGGTACAGCTGTGCAAACACCTGCAGGCAACCTTTGATCTCTGCCGTGTTGACTCGGCTTAGTGACCCCAGGAGCTGCATGCAGGAGCTGCATGTCCCTAGGAGAGGGGAGATGCCGAGATTCCTCCCATGGCACCCACAGTGAGCACAAAATCATAGGGATTTCTTTATGGGGAGCACTGTGTGCTTGCACAACAAGGCAGATCCTCCCAGCAGGGAGCTGTGGACACCCTCTTTCCTCCTTTGGTCACCACCACAGCAGCCCAGAACAGATACTTTGCTTTTAAATTCACCTCCATGGCATCTCGCAGGTACACATTGTGGTGTCTCACACCACAGGGATTACAGTTCAGCAGGCGATAAGTAAGAGGGTGGATCTACAAATCATGCTGTGGTGATGGTAGGACGTCCTTCAGAGCTAGTGACATGCCTCCTTAGCCAGCAGCAAGATGCAGCAGGTCGGATAAGCTGCAGGATATTGGAGTGTCTCAAGTGCCATGAGAGGCAGAAAGGGACAGGAAAAATGCTTGTAAATGGAGCTGAATGCAGGTTTTCTCCACAGTCAATGTAGTTTGGAGTGTGGAGTCGTGGTTAGTTCTAGCAAAGGTAAGAAAACCATTCCATTTTTTATTTTATCAGGAACCCTGATAATGTACAACAAATAGATAATATAACTCAGCTGAGTTAGCGTGTACTTAAAGTATATATAGTATATTTCAAGTATATGCCTGTCTCATTTAGAAGAAAACAATTGCACAATACCGGTACTCACAGCCAGACTATGCCTTTGGCTGTGAAATGGCAGGTGCCTTGCTGCAGCAGCGCCTGGAAGTGTCAGGTGAGATTAGATCTACGTGCGGGGTGTTGGTACGCAGACATCCCCCTGCAAAAAGAGCCCTCCTTCCAAAGAGCGTGCAGGCCCAGGCGCCGTGTTCAAAGCAGCTGCTCGTTTGAGATAGATACTTTTTTAACAGGCTGCATTGTCAGAGAAATGGTGGATACTTGTTGTTAGAAAACCAGGATCCTGAGAGGAGTCTCCACTGGGCACCAGAGCTGTAGGCAACCAGGAGGAATAAATACCTCAAGAGACATGGTGGTGAGAGCAGAAGTGTGTTAAATCACAAGGAAATCCTCCGTTTGCAGGCTGTAAATTCAGAGCCGAACCAAATTACTGTTTTCTCCTTGGCGTCTGCCTCCAGCTTGGCTCCCTTAGGTGCTGGGTGGTGACAGTGGCTGCGCTGACCCTGTGGCTGGTGGTCTGCGCTCGGGGTTGTGTCCGTTGCTGTCTCTCCTCCTCCCTGGGTTTCTC
Source organism: Eudromia elegans (assembly GCA_003342815.1). Taxonomy (NCBI): domain Eukaryota; kingdom Metazoa; phylum Chordata; class Aves; order Tinamiformes; family Tinamidae; genus Eudromia; species Eudromia elegans. The sequence continues at coordinate 2,437,607 of PTEX01000078.1, forward strand.
CCTGTGTAAGGGCTGGCTGGCTCGTGTCACCGCCAGGCACGAGCTCAGGGGTCTAGGCGAGGGGGCGGCTGGGCCCTTGCAGCATGAGGGCAGCCCTGAGACCTAACACCATTAGCCAATTTACCCATTTAACTTTAGTCCTGCAGCTCTGTGACTACTACAGTATTTGGCATTGCTTGGGAGAGCTTTTCAGATCCATTCTTGCAGCAGATGGGCTGTTTAATCTCCAAAACAAACAGAAAGAAGCCCTGTTGCTCCTTTCTGAGCCAGGCCCATCTCTGTCTTTGCTGCATGGAGGTGAGACAGCCTCCAGTTCACCTTGAATGCTGAGGCGGGTACCAGTGTGCTTCTCCCCAACCTAAAACTGTCCCCTTGATTCCCTCCATATCTCCTTGCCTGCTTAGTATCACCACCCATTTCTGTCCTGGGGAATATCTATATATGCTCAGTTAGCTGTCCGGACAAGACAGGGGTCTGGTGCACAAACGTCTTGTCAGATCTGTCAAGAAATCAGATATTTCCTGGGTCCCAAATGTGCATCTTTCTCAGGGCACTAGTGGCACGGGTGTCTTGTGCAGTGGATAGTTGCAGGTGGCAATGAGGCCTTCACACTAGAGATCTCCAGCGTGGAAGCAACGCACTAGTCAAACCGAGAGCTGCACAGCAAGCAGCTGCACGTGTCCACCCAGCAGCGGGAAGAGCGCGGGGCACATTTGCTGTTTCATGGGTTTCATGGGCTGTATTTAGACTGAGGAATGAAGTGCTTGAGGAAAGAGGCGGGGGGTTTCCTTTTAATCTCACTCAGCATTTTTCAGAACCTGACGCTTTAACCTCCCGGCATCTCCCCACCCGGCCAGAGCAGGACACCAGGCTTGGTTGTCAGCGGGGAGAGGGTGCAAAGCACAAAGCCAGGCACCTCTGCCCCAGCTCTGCCCTGGCATGGCAGTGCTTCAGTGAAACTGGGGGTGATGAGGACACAAGAATGGTACCCTGCCATGTGGGGATTCCTGCACAGGCACTTGCCACCTGGTCAAAAAGGCAGAATGAATCCCCATTGGAAATCATATGGTCATAAGCCAGTTGAGGTGGGGAGGACCCTCTGGAAAGCACTCAGCTCAAAGCAGGGCCAAGGCAGGTTGCTCAGGGCCTTGCCTGGTGATGCTGTGAGTATCTCCCTAACAGAGTGAGCCACCTCTGCAGATAACTTGTTCCAACATTTAGCCACTCTCCCTAGGATGATTTTTTTCCGTGTATCTAACTGTAATATCCCATATTGCCATTTGTGTCTGATAGTTCTCATCCTTTATCTGTCCTTAGGATGATTTTTTCCTTGCATCTAACTGTAATATCCCATATTGCATTCATGTCTGATAGCTCTCATGCTTTATCTGTGCACCTCCCAGAAGAGTTCTGGTGGAGGAGAAGGATAACTACTTGAACCCTCCGTGTATTCCTTCTTCACAATGTGAGCATCTTGCAGCTATGCAGGAGCTTTCAGACAAGGAACAGCAGCATCAATGCCACCAAAAAATGGGGGTTCTTTACTGGTTTTGACAAGGAAAAGGAAACTCCTTAGGTGTGTTATGAAGTCTAAAGCAGGGAAGGAAATGAGTGAGCTGGGTTCATATCTCCTACTCTGCCCTGGCTAATTCCTGGCCAGCAGAGATGGTGTCAGTGCCTGCTTGGGGATTGGAACAAGTCTTTCCAGGGTTTGACTGCCCTGCCTTCCGCAGCACGTGCAAGCCCAACCAAGAGAAGAGCCTGCTGCAGACTACAGGAAGAGTAAACACTGCTTGGAGGACAGGCAGTAAACTCAAGTAGGATTCATTAAATTATACAAATCATTGCCAATCTGCACTTTATATTTATCTAAGGAATTGATTAAGTGCTGAGTTTTCTGCTTGATGACTAAACCTGATTAAAGTACCTAGCTCACAACATATATTTCAAGTAGTTTGTCCTTACGGTAGAAGTACTTCTATCCAGCACAAACCTGACTTTTCTTTTTGTTTTAGTTGAAATATATTTATAATTCTGTTGCTCTGTTTTATATTTACTGTATGGTTTTGGGTTTGTGTTTTGTTTCTTACAGCCCCAGCAGAGAGCTCCCCATAAGCATTTCCAGCCTCTAAAGCTGCTGTCCTGCCACTTGATATGAAAATGAACTTTTCTTCTTGAGAAAAAAACATAATAAATAGCACTGCCAGAAAGTGACCATGGAGGACTGAAGACAATCCTGAAGTCATCCTACTCAAGTTGATGCATCCTGGGAAGACCTGGTTTGCGGTGGATTAAAAATGTGGTGCATTATATCCAGTGCTAGTTTGTTTGATATGGTCATTGACAGACCTTTAGCTGGAAAGTTTCTTCCAGTTTTCATCACTGTGCATAACTTTGAGTTCCCTTTAGGGGACAGTCTGTGCCCTTCACTAGAAGTCCTGTTTTAGCATGGCAACTACTGGATTCTTTTGTTATGTATGCAGATGGCATGATGTTTTAGGAAAAACTTGCAGCAATTCTCCAATCTCAGTGAATATGTTCACAATACTACACCCCTGATAGGAATGTAAACATGTCTTGTATATGTTCATTTTGCAGTCTAATGGTATTCTGTTGAACAATATCAGCACTTCATGTGTGCTTTCTGCACAGAAATACTACCACAGTCATATAGATATAAATGTTTTTTTTTATTTAATACAGAGGATATGTTTCAGTGTTTTTGCTGAGACTGCATCAGACTGAAGTCCACTACTTGCATTCCTTCACTAATTCACAGTAGATTGTATAGATAGATTTGCACGTGGCAAATGTGTGACTTACTTTATTGAGACTTGCAGAAGAGCTGTCAAAGAGATAGCCAAGAACAGGGTAAGTTGATTGAGCTTTAGGAGACTGTCTGTTCAACCCTCTAATCAAAGATTCTCATTTCCAGAATGCCAAACGCAGTTTTCTTACTCAATGGGGGAGAAGGGGAGAGAGCCTTTCTCAGAGAAGTGCTTGACCCTGGGTTTGCTGTGCAGTAAAAACAGAGTAAACTGGAAGAATTCCATTTTTTTTAATGCTGGTTACCATTTATGTTTTGGGCAGGATTGGAGAATCGCAGTCCAAACCCTGTGAATTGGGTAGGGTTTAAGACTCTATACTTCTGAGGAGCAAGACTCTCTCTCTGGAGAGGGCAGACTTCATGAACTTTCTTCCACTTTCTACCCAACAGTATTGTGGTAGGAATCTGGAATAAGCAAATGGTTTTACTAAGCCTTTCAATACACTGTAGCAGGCTCAAGACTGTTGCATTCAACCTGACCGTTGTTTTTTGTTCAGTCTCTGGCTGGCCTCATCCCTGGCTGTATCACAGCTGGCTGTGGTACCGTTTATCCATGGGGACTTAGTGGATTTTGTGTCCGTCCCTCACATCAGGACCTTCTTGACACACTCCTTCTAATGAACTGATGTCATCAGCCTGCTGAGGGCACGTAACTGTTTGTTCCTGTCGTCTTTAAATTCAAAGGTAGCTTTGGGGGTATTTAAATGCCATCATTCTCTCCATCAAAGTGAGTAGGTGCTGTAGAGTTGCTGTTAGCAGAACTGTTGGTGAGACACCGTGCTGGTGTGAAGGTGCAGTGATGGAGAGGAGGTGCAAGTATGTGAGGTCAAAGGAATATCTTAGCGCAGGTTCCGGCTTAAAAACTATTGTGCAGTTCTGTGCTAGGGAATGCAAGGTCAACCAAAGAGGGTCCCTGTACATTCAACATATATATCTATATGTTTAGGGACTACCATTTTCAGATAGGTATGGGTTTATATTACGGCTCTTCACCCATCTCAGATTCAGCATGTTGGGTATTTATTTGCAATTCAGTCCAGCAACAAATTGTTTTTATTGATGGCCAGGATTTTCAGGAGTGGCTAATAAGTTATGAGGGTCGGGTTTTAAATGGAGTGCCGCAGCATCTTGAGGCAATATGCCTATATGTTGTCTTTCTGAAAATCCTGGTCCCTAATTTTAAATTAATTGGTGTAAAAAAATTCCTTAAAACAAGAATCTTTGCCAGCTGCAACATACACATTTTTAGAGCTTCTGTTAGCATTGCAAGTTGGAATCTGATACTTATTAAATGAACTGGCCACGAGCATTGCCAAATTCCATTCTAAGCTTCAGCAAATTTTGCAGCTCTTTCTGTTGCAGATTTAAGAAATGTATTCTGGCAACTGACATCAGTTTCATATTGGTGGAATGATTTAACAGAAAGTTTGATATTTTAGATCAGTTATTTTGGAAAGGAGGAGAATGCTATACTTCTGCAGGAGGGATTCTCTTGTTTTACCATGTAATGAAAAATTCTGGAAAAAAAAAGAATTATAAAAAAGATTTATTGGAGAGTGTTGTTCTAAATGGGTGTAAGAGAAACTGCTGGGTTAGGGGAAGAGCCTCTAGAAGCATTTCGTGTATCAATGTTAGTTTTGAACATCTTCCAGTCTGTGGGCATGAATTTAGATGTGTGAACTTCTCCTGTTAAAAGCAGTTTGTTTTAAAAGCTTCCCGGATTTTAGATATGGCAACGTAGAAAAGCAGTGTTATAGGCCCTGAGAAATGTGAAAATAAAGTCCGGGTCCTTGTTTAGCCAAACACGGTGAGAAATCTGCTGTAGGTTCCTCTCAGACCGAGCTCCTTGGAAGCTGCTGCCGGCCCCCAGCCTCCAGGCAGGCTGCGCATGGGAATAACCTACCGTGCAAGCGGGAATCGTTCCGCCGAGCCCAGGGACATTACTCACGTGTGAACCTGTCTGCAGGAGCCATAATGAGCTAACTGTACTTCTGGCTTGTATTTATGCATCATGTTTGGATTTTTTAATCACTGTTATGCTCCCAAAGTAGGCCATGCTTCCTCAGGGATATTTATGAAATTGTTCTACGTCTATTGAACAACTATCTGGATCCCAGCATATTCTTCTGAAAACTTTGTAATATAAATAAACACGTGGGAGAGATTTTTGTTCTTATGAATGGGGGCAGGTACTGTGTTCTCGGAAAGGCTACTGAGTGCAGACAATCAAGTCTACTGCATTTTTTATGCTGAACACCTTATTAATAGCAGACACATCCGCTTTTGCCTGGGTCGCAAGAACAGTTCTATGGAAAGAATGCTTTATCTCTGGTCAATAAATCATTTATGTCGAGAGTGCCAAAGACCAAGTCAACATGAAAGGGAACGAATAAGTTATTCCGGCAAAGGAAGTGAATTGAAATATGCCCAGAGCCATTAGTCCTGTGCAAAAGAGTAGGAGGCTAATGCTATTTTAACAAAGCAGCAATTACAGCCCTGTGGAGGGAGATGCGTTTGCAAAGGCTGGTGCTACCGTTACATTGATCACAAAGTTGTCATCTCTGAAATGCACGTAGGGTAGAGGAGCCTTCGTCCCGGGAGCAGCCCTTCCTCCCGGTGTCTCTGTGTGGAGAAGGGCCGCGCTGGCAACCGCGGATAGAGCCGGCTGTGCCAAGCGCTCCCAGTGCGCGGAGTCCGGCGCCAGGGAGAGGACGGGGTCGCCAGCCCCAGAGCACACACTGCAGCTGAGGACGTCCTTCTCACCGTTCTACTCCTCTTGCTTCTTTTCCCCACCTGTGGGTGTTCCTTTGCCTGGAGGCCCCTGCCCTGCTTCTCTCCGTTGGAGACACGGGAAGCTTCCGGGGGGCTCTTTGCTGGCGCTCTGCTCTTGCCTGTCTCGCGCCCGGCCTCCCCGCCTGCCCTGCAGAGGAACGTTCCTGCTCGACAAGGAGACTGAAAGCAGCTGCGGTGCCCACAAGGAAATCCAGACTGCTCAAAAGGACAAAATTGAGATTTTGTTCCGTTGGTGATTTTTGGAAGCCTCCAGGCCAGACCCCCAGCAGATGCAAATTCGCACCGATCCATCAAAGTCCCTGGAGGGCTGGGGATTGATGCCAGCCTCAGAGCCAGTCCTGGGGTGATTTTTTTGTTATAACTTCAGCTAACCTCCTCAGCCCCACACAAAGCCACAGGATCACAAGTATTCAGAACTGTCTTGGGCAAGCGAAGCAAAATCCTCCATTTCTCACCTCAGTCCGCACTTAACAAGAAACATCTTTGCAGGCAGATTTCTCCTTGAAAGCTCCTGCCCCAGGACTGTGGTATAATTAACCCTAGCATAAATAGGCTCTAGTCAATAAGATTTTAATTTAGAAAGAAGAGGACCTCTGGTGTAATTAAAATTGATGGGGGAAAAGCAGGACCAACATTGCCTGCAACTTCCTAAAGTAAAATCCAGGAGAGAGAGCTGGAGTGCAAAAACCCTTCCACTGACAAAGCGTCTAGGTGATTAGGCAGCAGTTAAAGAAAATAAACATTTGATGAAGGAAACCAAACAAATGTGTGGAAATTCAGTGACCAGTAGGTTATGGTTAGTAATTTTTTAATATCTCCTGATAAACACAGTCGAAGCAGAGCTAAGTCTGATGTGAGACAGGCCCAGCACAGTAATTACTCACAGTGCATGAAAAAGAGGAGTAATCACCAAATACTCTTGTTTTGGTTTTGAAAGCAGCAGCATGAGGGAGTCAGATTGCACATTAAAGTGTAATTTCTCCTACTGCATCAGTAATTATGGATAATATGAAACAGCAACTATCCAAACATTTTTTTTTTTAATTTGCAAAGCTAGATAACTGACTCCAGGAGTGTAGAAAAGCTGGTCTAGGATTGCTCAGAACTGGGAGACATGAAAGAAGCTTCAAATGACAAAAAAAAGTATGCCAGTAACTGAAATAAATGAGTGACCTGACCCAGAAGACTGCAGGCTCATTAGCTCCCTATCAGTCATAGGCAAAGTCGTGGAAGGGTTGATATGACACAATCGTTAAAGCAATTAAAAATTGATAGGACCCTCCAAATGGTTTTTATAGAGATGTGCTGTGTCAAAAGACTTACTATCGTTTTTTGGATATCAAAGGCTTGTTGTTAAAAGAAACTCTGATGGCATCCTATGCTTAGTTTTCTGTTGATCATTTGATCCTGATAAAGCAGAAAATAGCATTGTGCAAAATCAATAGAGCCCATACTAAGTAGTTTAAAGCTGATTACATGAGATATTACAGAAAAATAGCAGTAATTACAAAATTGTCATCAATGAGGATATTTCTAATGAGCTCCTCACAAGGTATGTTCTATTTTCAATATTCCTCCCAGGGAAATACAAAGTTATTGTTGGCAACATCCAGAGGTGCCAACAGTCGGTGCTTGGTAAATGACGATGTGGGGCAGGTCAGTAGCGCGGGCTGAGCTGGAGCTTTGCAGTCCAGAATCCGAGGGAGGAGCGCGGAGGTCCCACGCGGAAGACGGGATGTCCCCACAGGCCTGTGGTGACTACGGACACCTGCAGTTCTCACAAGTAATCCGGGCGCCACCAGCCCTGGTGATGCTCTTGCCAGCCGGGAAAATGGGATCTCCAGGGCTGATCCTGAGCAGGCAGCAGTGGTGACCCCGCTGCAGTGGCCGTGTGCAGGACGGGGGCCGTAGGTGCCTGTGTTGCAAAAACATCCTCTGAAACTGGAGAGGCCATTCAGGAAAGGGGTTAATATTCTAGTGAAGCTTGGACTAATGAAGCTCAAGCTGCTAATTAACAGGAAATTGGAAGAGGTGACTTGAGCTGCCCCTGCACTCGCAGTCTTCTACCTGCACAGAGGAGAGGAGTCTGCAGGCAGGTGGCCCTTTTGCTTAGAACAAGAAAACATTAGGGAATGATGGGCTGCCCTGCTTGGGAACTGCTTTCAGGCTGGAAATGAAGTGCAATGAAGTTCAATGGGGAGGGTGACTGCCCATGGAGACGGCTGAGTTAGTCACCTCGCCTGGTCTCCGTCACATGAAGTTCTAGAACGTAGGCAGAGTATTTTGCCAAGGCGATAGCCTCTGCCTCAAGCAGAAGTTTGGGCTTGTTGCAGGATGGCTGAGAGAGGTTCTTGGGTCCCTGTTGTGCAGGAGATTAGACTGGATGATCAGAAGTAAAGTTCTGGAACTAAGAACTCTTAAGGTTTCCAATATGACAGAAAGGAAGGGCAACCCATAGCCATTTTTTTTCATGCAAATCATCTTAATTCAAACGGAGAGCCTAAATTAACAGAACCGTATCCGCAAGGCTCCGATGCAAACGTGAGTAGGTCTGCTCACAGTTGCAAGGCTTTGATGCATGTGTTTAAAGGGAGCAGAAGTGGGCAAGGGAGGATGAGAAAACCCCTCGCACACACAGAGCAGGACTGCAGTCTTCCAGAACAGCCTGGGAGAAAATCTTGCGCTCAAATGACGAGGTCAAGCAAGACTTGAGGCTGAGCAGAGAATGGGAGCGTTTGGATTGTTCGTAATTAAAGAGGAGGCATTTTGCAGGTGAGAAGTGGCTGAGAGCAGAACTGCGGCGCTGCCTGAGAGCCGAGTTCTGTGTCCTTGCCGCTGGAGGGGCCGCACGAGCTCTCCGAGAGCGTCCCGAGAGGCTCCTGCTCGTGTGACGGCCCCGGGAGGGAAGGAGCCCCGGGGCCGGGCCCTGCACAGCAACATGGGGCTCGCCCAGCGACAGGGGGCTCGCCCAGCTGGGCCCATTGTTGGGCCATACCCGTCAGAAATGGCATGTCCAGCCCGGCCTTTCCCAGCACCACGGCTGGTGGGTGCCAGGCCGGCACCAACCGCCTTCCCGCCTCGTGGCTCTGCGGGCTGCCGAGAAGCAGAAAACCAAGTGGGATGTGGGTTTGAAGGAATGACCAGGGCACTCGGACCAGAGAAACCTCCAAAGCAATACTCACTGCAAAGGGGTTGCGAACCGATACCCAGAAAGCTGGAGCGAGCAGGGAGGTAGCTACAAACATAACTAACACGATAAAGATTTCCGTGTTCTGATCCAGTGTGAAATCCCAAGAAAACAAGTCTGCTGGAGATTTCTTGTTTGAGGACCATCCGTACGTAGCGGGTGCCTGTCAGATAAACTGCAGGTCTCGGTTGAGGACATGGAAGCAGCTGGTCCTGCCGCTGACGGTGTCGCGTCTCCCTCTCCCATGAGAGCAGGAGCTCAGGCTTCACTGCAGCACGTAGCACTTGGCTGGGAATGAGGTGAAAAGCTCCTTTCTGATTTTAATTCCAAATATATCCAAATACTTCTTTTTTCAGAAGAAAAAAATATCCTCTGTCGCTATTGTTACATCTCTAATCGTATTACTTCTATTAAGCACTTGCCTTGAATTCATCTATTTAGTACCATGTCACCAAATTAAATCCCGGTGCGCAGTTTGGGCGTTTTTAACCAGGGAGATCAATCCTGCTGCAACACTGCAAGTAAGCAATAAAACGTTGTGCAGAGGGAAAATCAATCAGTGCCCTCCGCTGCTGCGGGGATTTGTTTGTCTGCCTTGGTCTTGGGGAGCGTGGTTGGACATCCAGACAGATGTTCTCCCTAGTGAACCAGGTCCTGGTCTCCAAAGGGAGAAGTGTTTGGGGTCCTCTTCCCCTCTCATCGTCCTTTCTTGTGCGAAGGGACCTTTCTCTGTGTTTATCCTGACAGGGGTAGAGCAGCGATTACGCGAGGAACCACAGAACTGCTTTATCTTCCAAGCTCAGCGTGGGACACATGTCCCATCCTCTTCCCAGTTAGTTCAGCTCCGCAGCCCAAGCTAAGCCGGAGCCCTGGGCAGTGCTGAGCTGCGCTGCAAGCTCAGCCCTGGGTCCCGCAGGGCACGGAGACCTGCCCACTATCCATAGCATCAGCCCTAAGGCAGCGCAGGGCTGCAAACAAGTGCTCCTCCAGCTCTAGGAGCCCAATCCAAGCTCGAGTGACCCCCACCTTGAGGAGGGCAGCTGCTTTACAGCTGGAATTGAAGCCACGTCCGGCTTCTCTCCGTAGGCTGCCCCACATCAGCAGCCCACGTGCAGAGTTGGGCTGCGGGCTGCAGTTGCTCGTGTGCACGAGTCTCAGGAGCACAAAGGTAGATGGGAGTCAGTTCCTGGCCAAATTCGCTTGCCCAAGTCAAGAAAATGGTCGCAGAAATTGGGGGGAGTGATTGGGCATTCTGAAGCAGGCAGAGGGCCGTGCTTGGGGTGGGAAAGAGACGGTGGGTTCGGAGATGGCGCTCGTGCCGCCTCCCTTGGTTCGGTTCTTGTTCGGTTCGCTAAGGAAGTCGTCCAGGTCTGTGTCCTCCTTTTAGCGTTAGCTTGGTCGAAGACAAGGGGCAATGCCAGCACTCAAAGCGACAGAAAGTGACTCGGTTGCTCCCGGTGACGGAGCCTCTCCATGGCGGAGCCCCGTGGTCGGCGTAACCAGACCGTGTGCCTTTCGTTTGGTGCGCACCGTGTGCCCGGCGGCCGCGGTGCCCATCGGCACAGCAGCTCCTTTCATCCCCAGATACAGAAGTCACCGTGCAGTCTGACTTGCTGTGTACCAAGAGGCCGTCACTGTTAATTCCACCCTACAGTTTTTATAGTTACTCTTTAATTCCTTCTGTTTTCAAAAATCAACAGAGAAAAACATAAAACCAGGGTGGGCGGGAGGAATTCTTTTAAACAACAAACTAAAAATCAAGATCAAGTTTTTGGTATCTTTGGGCATGATCTCTGGAAGCTTTGGATATCTGCTTTATCATTTTGTATATTTGACAATTTTGTACTCCGCATTGTTTGACTTCATTTGTGCATGGCGATGTATTAAAACCTGGAATTTTTATTATACAGAAACAGAAGAAGCATGTGTTTGATTCCGGAACGGTCCTTCCGCTGCCCGCAGGGGCGCGCTGGACCCTCCACGTGGCCCGCGCACCCCGTCCCCGCTCGCGCGGCGCGAGCAGAGCTCAGCCCCTCATCGCGCTCATCGGGAGGGTTCCCGTCCCTTCCCCGGCTGCCCGTGCACCGTGGTGGCGCTTTGGGTCGGGTGGTTTCGCCGCTCCAGGGGTACCTGGAGGCACCAGGACCTCTTGTGTGTGCTCGGACGCGACCATCTCGAAGGCCCTTCCCAATGCAGTGGTTCTGAGGTTCTCCCAAACGTGGCCGTAAATCCGCAGCGGCCCCACTGGCTGCGCTGGAGTCGCTCAGGGTTTAGCAGAGTGCGACCGGCAGCAGCCTCAGCAAAATACAACGAAATGCTCTTCTTTCCCATTGCCTTCATTTCACAGGAGTTAAGGAATGTCCTTGTGGGCATCCAGGCATCTTCCTAGGGGACCAAACTACAAGCCCAGCAGGTGCCGTTGATGGTGCGTGTCACTGCAGCCCCTTTCCCGGGCTCAGCACTTAGGCCATGGCAGTAATCTAGACGTCAGTGGATAAGAGAGTTTTCAGAAGTGCTAATACTGAAATTCTAGCATGATATTTCCTTCTTCTGTATATATGTATATATATTTTTTATTATTTTCACCCATAATTCTGAATGTTCTTGCATTTATAAAGTAGCAGTTGATGACACGTTTCGATCACACACAAAATACGAGGCTCAAAACAAAATAATAGAATGAAATTACATAGCGTGCAGTGTAACTGACAGAAAGCCAGAGTAAATTGTCATCTAAAAATCATAAATCGTGTTTTTTTATTGTGACAGTCCCTGATTAGGCTGCAATTTGCTAAATTCTGCTTGTGCCTTTAGAGGAGCTTTCCACTCCATAAACTTTGTTAGCGGGAAGAAAACGTTGGCAGGAGAAGGTCTGTCATGGCGTGAGTCTGCGCGCGTTCACACCTCGGGCCGGTGGAAGTTGCCCCATGGAAGCAGAGGTGGCAATTCCCACCGCAGCGCACAACGCTGTGTCGTCACTGCTACGAGGGACACGCACGTGGATTGTCATCTCCATGGTAAATATGTCACCTAAATCAGATCTGCTTCATAATGAAACAGCGGCTACAGTGGCAATGAAATGCTCCTCCCTGGAGACACAGAGTAGCTGCCAATGCTCCGGAACAAGGAATTTCCGTGTTAGCTCACGCGGGATTTGGGGTATGAATCTCACCAATGGGACTGCAGCCTCTTAGCTGGGAGTTTATCATTCCTTAGTGGTCATTCAGTCTGGTTAGTTGCTTGTTTGTGTTTCAGTGACCAGCTGCTCCTTGATGCAACGCGCGTGATCCTGGACTACAGCCTCGAGCTGCGCGTTGGCTCTCGCCTTACCCCGGCAGCCGCTGCATGGGCCGGGCCAGGGCGATGCAGCTTGGGCCTCTGTGCAGCAGCTCCACGTCCTCAACCGAGACCTCATCAGCTGGGCACATCTGAGCCCAAATCCAAGTGCTTTTTCAGTGGAGAAGGTTCAAAGCTGGAACACGTAAGTGCTGTTCCCAACTCCATCATCAAGAGACTGTGTATCCGATGAGTTCCTGCTCTTCAGCTCTTCATGTCCCACCTCCTTATCTGTAAACTGGGAACCGTATTTGGCTATCATCAAGGTTAAACCTTGAAGCTGAGTGGAGAAATGCGGAGTCTTCCAAGAAGTCCCCCAAGAAGCTGCTGCTGCCAAGACTGTGTTGCAAGTGGGATTCATCTGAGCACACCAGGTGCCCTAGTTACTCCTTGCAAACAAGGAGTTACCGTCCACATCTCACACGTACCCGACAGCCGGTCCTGTGCTCGACTCTCAGAGTCTGGGTATGAGTCGTGACATTCCGGAAGCTGCGGTCAGGAGGAGGTTTTGCACAGTCCAGACTCAGTCAGTACGAAGAGGGTGACACCTTTACACAACCATTTGCCACCAGATGTCACACGGGACAACTGGTCCGCGGTTAGGGCCAGAGGATGGACCGAAATCTCTTCCAGGTCCATTTTTCTGCAGGTTAGAAAGGGAAGCCAAGAGCTTCCTTTGTTAATTATCACCACTTAACATTCCAAATGGAACTGATTCACCCCTTCTTTTTTTACTTCTTGGAGGTAAAAACAATGCTTGAAAAGGGATGAGAAAGAGAATGAAACAAACCCCTTGTGAGCTCACAGGCTGCAAAGAACCCATTTTTTACAGCCGGCTGGAGAAAGCCTTGAAGGCTGCAGGCGTCTCTTGGGCCGGCTTAGACGGAGCGCGGTCACCGCCAGCCTCCACGGCTCCCACAGGGAGCAGCAGCCCGGCTGGAGGAAACGCTGCTCCCTCACTGGGAGTTCCAGCACAGAGGAGCGAGGTGCTCGAGGGCGCACAGTGCGTCTCGGCGGGAGCTCCCCGCGCTGGCGCTTCCCCGCGAGGCCCGCGGGCACCGCGGCCCTCTGTGCCGCTCCGCGGGGAGGAGGCGCCGCCTACGTGGGAGGCAGACTGCTCCATGGAAGACATCCGGAGCCGCTGTCCCGGCCTGTCAGCTCGTTTACCAGTTCTGGTTAGCTGCAGAGTTCGTCCCGTATGGACAGTGCAGCTGTGAGCGCTCGCACACGGGAACGCGCCCACGCACGGGGAGGTCACGCGAGCCCCTGCTGCCCCTCTGGTAGACGGGCATAGGGGCACCTGGGGGGAAAACAGGGCCATTTCTGCCTCTGGTTACGGCTGAGCTCAAAGCTTGGAGGATGTTCTAAGTGTTTTTGTACAAGCTCCTCACAATTGGGCGTCTTTTGGGAAGCAGAGGTTTGTCAGAAACTTGAGCCTTGGGAAGGGTTATGGGGGTTATGGGCTGCAGGCGCATGGTCCCGCCTGGTGATGACAACTGCTCTATTTTATCTCATGGAAGTGGCTCTACTCTCCTCCCGCCCCTTCCCAGAGCTATATAGGGATGAACAGGGGGAATTAGGTTCCCCTCAAGCTTCCTCTCCTTCTTCACATTATTCGTTCTGCAAACGGCTGCATCTTGATCCCAAAATACAGACCCCATTGACAGTACCCTGCTAATCCCATGAGGGTCAATAGAATAAGCAGGAAAAATTAAAGTGTCAGGAATGTTACCCAAATGCTTCGTACCAAAGACCATCCTTAGCCTTCAGCCTCTACCTTGGGTCGCTCTCTTGGGTGACCAGCAGTCACCAATCACTTCCTATTAAACTTGAATTAAAGCTCCTATAGAACCAACATGGTGTCAAGCACCAGCAGCAGGACATTTATTCTGAACTTGCAGACCGACACGGTTACACAGGCCACACTAGAACTGCCCTGGGTACAGGATATAGTCTCCATATTCTCTAAATGCCATCGGGAGACACTGGCGTCCAACTACTAACACAACGGTTCTATCGTCTCTGAAGATGCAACCTTCAAGCCAGTTCTAACCCACCCGTTTTGCTTCAGAGCTCATGCCGGCACTCCGGCTCGAGTGTCCTGCTCTGTTCTGTTTGCCATCCCGGAGGGGAGGAGGCAGCGAGCAAGGGCTGGGGGGCCTGTCGCGCTGCCCGAGTTTACCTGACCGTCACTGACGTGGCGTCGCAGAAAGACTGGGCTTCCCAAAGGCCCTTGATGAAATGGAAAATGTGGCCATCCATGAAAATAGGTCTTTGGAAAACATCTGAGAGATTTGAGGTCTCACGTGCTGCCATTTGTTTTGTTTTGAAGGGTAGCACTGCAAGAAATCAATACGGCCCATTTTAAATGGATTACAAGGCAGGTAAATGGCGGGTCTCAGGGCAGAATTGCAAACGAGGAGTCATCTCATCCCACGGGAGTTTTTGTAAAGCGATATCCAGGAAGCTCTTCTTGGCTATTTAATTTTGAGGTCACGATGGATAAGCAATGGGATACAAGTTCCCTATGTGAGGCTGTGGGGTTACATGACCTGCGGGTGTATAAATGGGAATATCGAGCGGTAGGAAGGACTTATTAGCTCTATACCTGACATTAATGAGACAAAAAAAAGTCCGATTCAGTTGTCAACAGTTAAAAATTACACTGAAAAACTGAGAAAAGTTGGGAGAAGAGCTATAGGACTGGTAGAAAGCATGTCTTGCAGTGACCTAAAGGAGCACAGTCCATTTATATTATCAAAGAGGAGGATATGGGATGATTTGATCAAGATCTAAAGTGTCTATACATGGAGGAGGAATTCAGTATTAGAGGATTACTTAGTCTAACAGACAGAGGCATAGAAGCTAGGAAGCCCAAAGCCAGAGAAAATAAGTCAGGAATGAGGCACATTTTTCCTTCAATAGCTTAGTAATTAACCACTGGAGAAGCTGACGTGGGAGATGGCAGATTCTCCATTACCCCCAAGATCACTAAATGAAGTCTGAATGTCTTTCTGCCTGATGCAGTTCAAGTTCTGGCTGTTGGTGTGGGAATTGCCGGGCGAAGCTCCATGGTTTGCATTATGCAGCAGGGCAGAGGAAATCATCCTGGTGTTGCCTTCTGGCCATGAAATCTGTGAAACCATCAAAGCGATGGGGTTTGAGTCTTACAGCCCATCAGCATCTACTCTGTTTATGCAACATATGCTATGAAAACGCTCTTTTAGGGATATTTAGAGGATTTCAATATTTTATTAGAGCTTTTTGGACAGCCTTTGCCTGTAAAAGCAGGTAGGTGAAATGCACCTAAAAAAAAATCACATGAAATAGATTTCCTATACACTTAGATTCCCATATTAAAGACCAGTATCTCAGGACACTCAAGGCTTTCAATGTGATGCTCTAAGGACTCAGCTCTTATGGTTAACAAGCTCCTATTATGGTTTAAATCTCCTGTTTCACAGATTTATAGATGTTAAACTCAGAAGGAACGACAGCAATTATCAATACCCGGCCTTGTGCAGAACAGAGTCCACAGGGCATCCTCCGATTATTTCCAGGCTCCGTTGGAGCCTTGCAGACTCCTCCTGCATACCGCAAGGTGCAGACGTCCCTCTCCATCCTGGGCCTCACACTGCCTCACACAACCCCCTTTCTTCTGCCCCTGACAGACCGAATGCCCCCTGCGCCAATCCTGATTGCTGCTGCAAAGGCCATTTCCCTTTTCCTGCCAACCCTCTGCCACACTGGCCCTTTCCCACCCTTCTCACCAGACCCAATGTACTGCTTCGGTCTCAAGGGCCATCACAGCCTGGGCCCTGCTTCTGCGTTTCTGTCCTCCTTCAACACCAGGTCACTCCTCTCTCTCTCTCGGGCCATCATACATTATTTTCTAGCCCTTGCCCCATTTCTTTTTTTCTAACAAACCCTCCATTCCTTTGGGGGTGTTGCTTTCACACCTGGGAGCTGCTCCCTACAAGGAGCTGCAAAGCCCCTTAACCCCCTCTGTCAAACACCTCCTTCCACCTCTGTTATTGCTGCAGTGCCCGTAGACACCTTGGCCATGGCTGCAGTGTGGATCCATGGAGTCCTTCCATGGACGAGCAGCTCCCTGCTGCCTCGCTCCCTGGCCACGTCTCTCCGGATATCTCCGTTTGTTGGGAACTCGGTTGGGCCCCTGCTCTGCGCTCACACAGCCCATAGTCTGCTGTAGCACCAGGTGAGGTCTCCTCAAATTCATCAATCTGCCCAATGAGCAGATAGCAGAAAACCATGAGGACCTGGGAGGACAGAAGGAGGGTGAGAGGAGAAGAACTTCCTCCAGAGGTCATGTCCAGACACATGAAAGATAAGGTGACTGGGAACAGGCAAGTGGATTTACCAAGGGTAAACGCTTCTGACCGACCTCATTGCCTCCTCTGATGAAATGGTAAGTGGAGAGCGGGCAGGTGAAAGGTATTCAGACTGTCTGCAGGCTAATAGGAGAGTGAAGAGAAAGGACGTGTGAAAATAATCTCCCACCTTCACTGCTTCTCTTCTGTGAGGAACTGATAACAGCCTCTTGTAAGACGCCTGAGCACTCAGGGTTTCTCACCTAATACTGGTAAAAACAAGCGCACAACGGGCGTCCATCTGAAGCCACCCTCGTTACCTTGCTTTTGTAATGATTAGAATCCAGTTCTTCTGCAGACGGACCGCACACAATTGCCTCACACAATGTGAGACCCCTCTGCTCAGCACTGCCCACTGAGCGGCAGGCGCCCCGGCCCGGCCACGAGGACAGCAGCACCCCTCAGGAGGTGGTGATGGGATACAGAGCATGTGAGGGACAAGACCAAAGCAGCTCAGCAAGATCCCACAGCATTCCTGCTCTCCTGGGGCCATCACAGCCATCTCGCCCTGCCTTCGGTCCCCAGTTCATTACCTGACACATCCTTCCTCACACAAATATTATATAAACTTAGAGGTAAGGAAAGCAGGTCTGCCCTCTCAAGCTAGTCTGTTAAAGTCCATTTGCCAAAGCAGAGCTTGGTACAGTGCCTGGA
Organism: Eudromia elegans; assembly: GCA_003342815.1. NCBI lineage: Eukaryota > Metazoa > Chordata > Aves > Tinamiformes > Tinamidae > Eudromia > Eudromia elegans. The sequence goes on from PTEX01000078.1 coordinate 2,454,795, forward strand.
CAGGGGCTGCTATGGGAAAACGAGGTGGTATTGAAGGATATCGCACGAGTCCTTTTCTCCTCGTCAGCACCGTTCAAGCAGGGGCTGGAGGTACTTATCACAGCAACGAGAGGTAAAATGAAGTGTCTCGCCTGCTGTAGCTGGTGCTGCTGGGGTGACGTTCTCGCAGGAAGTCGTGGTCAGCTCCGATCCTGCTCGCCGGCAGCGATCTCGGAGCCGCTGCTGCTGCCGACGCGGGAGCAGCGACGTTCCAGCCTGTCGCAGGGCAGCTTCATCCTGGCAACCGGGGGGAGCGGAGCGGAGGGAACGGAGGGGAGACGGGGGAGGCGGGAGGCAGTCATTCACAGAGACATTTTTTATTTAATTAGCTAATTATTTACATCTCACTGTACAAATCAGAACTAAATATATCCATCCAAGCCAATATATATGATTCACGGTTTGTCAAATAGATATTCTGGAAGTGAGAAGTTATAGAAATAAAAGTCATGAATCATCAGTGGTTCTTTCACGTTCATGGACAGCATTTTTTATTACATGCAAATCCAATTTATAATCATCACAAACAGGAAAAAAAGCAAAACAGCTAAACCCAAACTTGCATGGATATAAAAGTGACGTGGCTTTGAGAACAGGGAATGCTGAGTGTAAGGATGGACTCTGGTTTTAGAGGGCTTCCTTGGCCCTCTAGGTGGGATGAACCCACTTTCTAATAGCGTTTGGAGTCAAATAGCAGAGACTCATAGAGGTCTCCCTAATGGTTTGTGCAATGAGACCTCTGGCTTGGGGGCGCCTTTGCAGAGGTGCTGAGTTCCTGCAGCACTAGCTGGCAAAAGCCACTGACATCCCTCCCTTCCCCACAATTTTCTAAGTTAAATTGCAGGATCTTAGGCTTTATAGACAAAACCAAAAGGCTCTTTTATAATGTGGGCTATTTCTTCTCCTCGTTTCAGGAGACACAAGCATTCCACCATGTAAGCTTCGCTGTGGGGACAAACTAGCTCAGTCAGGAGTATAAAGTATTTCTATGGGGTTTCTTGGCTGCAGCTTGCTGGGAGGACACTGGTTCACAGAGGTAGCAAGCACATTTCTTGACATTTCCTTAACACGTCCAGAAATATCGAGGGTTAATAATGCAGGTTAATGCTTGGAAAGAGCCCCATCCAAAAACGCAGAGATGCCACAGGTGCCCCAGCCGAGGCAGCTCCAGTCCGTGGCCTCTCTCCTGCTTACAGATGCATCTGAGATGATGACTACTCTGTGTGTTTTTGTTTCTCTGGAGGGTGTCTATAGAGACAACAACAAAGAGGCTATATAGAAGCTATAAAGTCAGCTGCTTCGCCGGCTTGGCTTTTTGGAAATTGAATAAACAAACGTAAACACAACTAGGCACCAGACAACTAGCGGTTTCTTTTTAGTATGGGGCAGCCAAGTGAATGAAGAGCAATATTCAAGCACTGCAAGTAACTAGACCAGGGACAAAAATACACCAGTTGCTAGGAGATGGCATTTAATCTAGGATTTTAGGCAATAAATAAAAATGAAGTTGTGAAGAGCAATATTGTTTAGGGCAGGAATGGACACTAAGCAGGTGATTGTTCATGACAGGAGGAGCCCCTGTGCTTGTCACCGCGGAGCGCCGCGGTTCAGGGACGGAGGGGGCCTCGAAGGTTATCGCCTCGACCGCAGGAACAAAACCTGCGCCAGGGAAGGACACTGTGGACAAAACCCGTTCCTGGGCAAGCTCCCTGGAGACGAGCCACTAAAGCAAACATTTCGACCTGCAAATATTATCTCTGTCCACAGTGGACGCCTGACCAGAACCCAAAATGTTGTGAAATTCAGTTTGCTCCCTCTGGTCGTGAAAATTATAGCAAAATGCAGTGACTTCCCGGTGAAGCTGGATCCCGAATTCACCAGAATCTGCTGGTTTCTGTCCCCAGTGACACTCCTAATTTCAGTGGGATTAAAATAGATAAATGCTCTTTCTCAAGACTGGAATACCCTGTGAAACCAAACCGGCTTCAGTGAAAGCTCCATGAGGGAGCGGATCCGGCTGACGCAACAGGGATAGCCCAGCCCTTGGTGTTCATCTCAGCAGGACGTCAGTCCTGCTGAAACCACGGGCACCAATTCCACAACTTCTCAAAGGGCCTTTCCTCTCTCACACACGTGAAAATATCTGTGTGTAACCCAGCCAAGTTTAGCACAACCAGCTACCCGCTTTGGGTACTTTGAAATATTCTCTTTTATTTTGTTTCTAACACAAAAGTGACTATGTGGACTGTGTGCAGATCTTAGAAGTTGTTTTTCTCTTTTTTTTTTCCCCAATTCCCGTCCCAGAGGTTCCCTGACTGGCAAACACACTTCCAAAACATTTGCTCAGAGTGATTACGGTAATTCCTGGGAGCGGACAGTTCTGGTCTCATGGCCATCGCAGCCATCCCAACCTTTCATGGCTTGCTCTTACCTGGAACTCGGAGCATTGTCACTCCTGGCTGTTCAGGCAGACTGACTGCCTGGTAATTTTCTCCAGGTAGCGGCCAGAGATCAGAGAACACTTTGGGAGGGACCTGCCGCGTACGGGGCCGGAGGCTTTTACAGCCAGTTCTGTGCTTCTCTCTCAGAAGATCCATAGTGTCAGGTGGAGCATCATCTCCGCAGGCCCAACTGCCTTCTGAAGGACGACTGCTGGTTTCTGCGGCCTCTGCGGATTCGAGATTACTGTCAGGAAAGCAGGAACGTGGGCTCTGCTACGCTAGGCGTGCTGATGGCTTCTTCTCCTCTTGCAGTCTGGACAGCACAGATGGTACCACCACATCTGGCTCTGCACGCTCTTCAGTGTCCTACACAGGGAAAAGATGAAGAAAAGGCTGGCTCAGGACAGACTGCTTGCTGTGTGATCCCTACCAGTACACTTGCCAGGTGTGGGCGTTATCCAGGAATGAACCTGGGATGTTTGGCTGGATTTTTGTCAACCATCGCAGGTGCTGACTGCACCTCTCGTGTCTTGAGGTCCTGAACGCACACAGCTGCACGTGAACGCTGTCTCTGAGAGCCCGCACCCTTGGGAACCCGCTCGGCACCCACCCGGCAGAGCCAGCCCGTGCTGAGGCTTCCCGATCACACAGGCGAGCTTCCAAAGGGATCTCGCAGTGTGTAAACCCGGAGCGATGAACACTGCACGGGGCAGGGCCCGTGGGAGCTGCCGGGCAGCGCGGGGATGAGGCTGCAGGCGGCTTCGCTCCTCGTGCGGGCGTCACCAGCCACCATGGACCACGTGAAGCCCAGGCGATGGCCCTGAGGCTGTGCCGGGGTCTGTGCGGGATCGGAATGGGGCTTAGAAAGAAACAGAAATGCAAGAGATGTGAGTGGGCACCACATGGGCTCTCTCAGGTTTATTTTTAAAAGATTACACTCCTGAGCCTCTAAAGGACAGAGGAAGATTTCTGTAAACCAGGAGAGATGAAAACAAGGGTTTGCTGCTTCTCAGGTTTCAATCTTTCAGGTCCTATGCTCCGATTTGGGGGCAGCCTACGAACCCCTAGGTAAGGATTGCAGTTCCCAAGGGCTCTGCCCAGAAACCCTCGCGTGCCAGACCCTGGAACGTGCCCCACGCTAGCCAGGGCAGCAGCAGCCCCCAGGGCTCCTCTGGCAGGGCCCGCTGCCGAGCAGCAGCTTTCAAACATCGGCGGCGATGCTTATCTGCCGGCAGGAAAGCTCCTTGCCCGCGTGCACGGACTGTGCGCGAGTCAGGCCTGCTTATCTGCTGATAGGGTTGATACCAAAGGCCTGCGAGGGCTTGGCGGTTTAGACAAGCCTAATAAAGCTGCAGCAAGTGCTGCTTTCTCAGTATTATTTGAAGAAGGAAGTAAAACCACAGAGTAGTTGCAGGGGGTCCTATACCAGCACGGTAGGACTCTTAAGAACTGTAAAAGGGGAAAAGAGTCTGTTAACCTTTCCCCTTAACTTCCTTATTTCCTTTTTTTTTCCCTTTCAAGAGTAAGGGATCTATAGATATGTCTTGTTGTAACCTTAACTGTTACTATGTGCATCAGGAGGAAAGGGGAAACTGCCAATCTGTTTTCCACACACGGAAATGGCAGCAGGGCAGCTAGGACAAAATGCTTCAGAGACCACTAATGCTGGCGGCTCCGTGCAGGCCCTGCACACCTGAGTTTTCTGAGGCATTTCACATCCACCTTCCTTACGAAGGTAAATTTGAATGAGCTTGAAAGTCAGATGGAGAAGAGATCCAGGCCCTGGGGACCAAGATCATGACCAAAAAGTGAAAGCTGCTGCTAAAGGTTCCCTTTCTGCTCCCAGAACATGAGAAAATCCAGCCCAGCCCAGCCTGAAGATTCTCTCTTCCCCAGCTGGACTCAAGGATTCTTCTTCTTTTCTCCGGAGCAGAACAGGGATGTGACTCCGGAGCAGCAGCTGCTTCAGGTCTACAGCCACCACCTACCCATGGAACTGGGCATGGGCCCAACACTCAGTGCAGCGGAGAGGTTGGAGCACTTGGAGCTTCGTGACTGTGTTTTGCCTCTTGATGCCCTGGATGTTTATTCTGTTATCACACATTAATTATTGGCATTCTCTAGGCTTCCTTGTGTCTTAATCTGATTTAAACCAGATATTTGCATTTGAAAAGCAGCTAGCACGTACAGCAAATCCCTTCCCTGGGTTTCCTATTAACGTTCCCGGCTTTGGTGCATTATATTAAGGCTGTTTGCCAGGGGTGATATCCGCACACCCCCTATGGAGAGGCGCTTCCCGGGCGAACCCACTGCCTTCACCCACGGGCAGCGCACCCGCCCCGCCGGGCGCTGAGCTGCCCTTCCCACAGCCCCGAGCGCCACGCGCCCGGCCTGCCGAGCGGGAGAGGCCGGGGTGCAGGCGGGGGATCAGACGTCCCCGGCAGCGGAGCAAGTGAGGACTCGGCGAGCTCGGAGGCACCGACCGGGCAGGGAAGAGCCGTGTGGAGGGCGAAGCCGGTGCCCGCTGACGAGTCCGCGGTCAAAACGGGGCCAGGCCGGTGGCAGGATGTGCCTGACGCTCTTCATGCAGGTGCAGGCAAAGAGGCCGCGGTCTGTGTGAACCTCCATTGCAAGAACCTCAAAATTCTCCAGCCTTTCTGATGCAGAACCTCCCTCAGGCTGGGCGAACAGAGTAACCAATCCTCCGGTAAGCCGGTACCAACACCTCCTTTTCATCTCTCTTCCCTTCTTTTCTCTTCTGTTTTGCTTTCTCCTTTCTCTTCTCTCAGATTGCGTTCTACTTCTTGCATAATTCTTGTCTTTCATGAAGTGGCCCTCAGCCTGTTGATCTGCTTAAATGGTGCAAAGGGCTTGGGGGACCACTGATGTAACCCAGCTAATGCTGAATAACTGAAATGGCTGATGGTGAGCACAGGACTGGGTGAGTGGGACAGTCAGATTTGCTCTTCTGATGGTAACTGAGTTAAGCTTAAGTTGGCCTCTGCCCCTTTCAAATGCTTTTTGCTGCTTTTCCTCTGCTGAGATCCCACAATCCAACCGCATGGAAGCATCTCTCCTTCACCTTGCTCTGAAATACATTCCAGGTTAGCTGAAACTCTTCTAATGGTGGGGTTTTGCTAACCTGGATCATATCCTCAGAAGTGGGTGAGGGAGGGAGCAACGTTTCTGTGCAGCAGCACCGGGGAGGTGGTAGATTTTGGCAAGAAGCAGCACTGAGCACCAGAGGGCAAGAAACCAGGCCCTGCCAGAGCAGCCTCTCTGATCACAGCATTAGCTGGTAAGGAAAAACTCAAGGTGAACACGTTTCTTCTTCAATGCCTGCATTGAATTTGCCCCAGCTTGAGTTTTTTAAAGCATTTAAGTCAAACTATTACAACTTCTGCCTGTGGACAAGATTTAAAGCAGTTTCCAGAGCTCATTTGCAAAAGGGACTGGAAAAGTTATTTCAAGTTAACAACCTACATTACAAGTAGTAGTTATTTGAACAGGTGGGGACTGGGGGAAGCAGGGACATTAGCCAAACTGTGACTCATAAACTAATCAAATTGCCACCCATGTTTGCACCAAGAGGAAAAAAAATGTTGCGGGGAAATAATGCCCATCACCAGCTACGGGCTCGGCAGCAACCCAAACCCGTGTTGAGGTTTATGGGGTGACGCTACCAGTCACGGGTTCTCTCTGGAGCCACCAGAAGGGCTTGCTCTGCTCAGATGTCTGCCAGCTCTGAAGGTGCCGTGACTTGTTCGTGTCCTTTGCTCCCTACCGCGTTCCTGAGAAGACTTCCCTGCAAGCGATGCCTCCCTGTAGGAGCAGGGAGAGGCTTGTGTTCCCTGTGCTTGCACTCAAAGTCTTTAGGGCTACGGTGGTTGGATCCCACCGTAGGCTAGTGGGCAATGCAGCAAAGCTCCTGAGTACTCCAGATAGCCCAGGCACAGAGCCCAGGACACTGCACCCCCTCTGAGGTGCCACACTCAAGCTCTCAGCTACAGCCCTTTGGCTTGTGCAGAAGGAAGGGGTTGGATGTCTGGAGACAGCTCTGCGAGTTTGATGCTCCTGAAACACAGGTGAAGGCTGCCCAGAGCCATCCCACCACCCCAACATGCCAGGGGACAGGGCTCCATGTGAGCAGCGCCACGTGTGCATCGCTAGAGGTTTTGCCTCTTCATGGAGCACAACTACTGAGGTTCCCAGGGGTAAAACAGGAGACATAACCTGACTAAAACAAACAATAATAATTACATTGTTGAAACTGTTGATTTCAGTGGAATCCCTCGTGTTCTACACCAGCATCAGCGAGCAGAAATCACATGCGGAAGGCTGGGGATGCTGGCAGCTGCTTGCCTGTTTGTGTGTGCAGTGGAGAAAAGTGCTTGTTTGGTGCTGATTGCAGACTGTGGAATAAGAGCAATTTCTCATCCCACCTCCACAGAAGCTATTTAAATAGTTTTACACCCACTTTGAAAGATGCTTAGCTCAAAAAGAGAGTAAATCTGGAAGTTATTACTCCTCGAAGGAAGAAGAGCCAATAAAGACTTTGCTAGGACTGCCTGGCTTGGCAATAACACCCGCGTAAGAGCTACAGCTCCATCAGTCTAACTTTTCCATGGAACAGTTTTTATTGCACAAGCTGCAAAGAAAATGCTTGTGGCTGGAATGAGCTTTGCAGGCCACTTCTGGGAGACTTCAGAGCTGACTCTTTGTCCCCGTGACGAAGTCTCTACACCCAAACTATGGCTGTAGAAATGCAGATGTCTTGCAGAGTGCACAACCCTATCGCTGTGTTCCTCGGTGCAAGAGGGCAGAGAACGAGCAACAAAAAAACAGGGGCATTAAAGCCAAAGCACCTAGCAGAGCACTGGGTTAACAAGCCCTTATGAAACACTGGGGACAGGGCTGTGTCACACGCAGCCAGTGCCTCCCTTTCCCCTCCTTCAGGATCCCGTGCTGTAAATTTCTCTTGCAGTAAGCTCTGCTAGTTGGCTCTTTCCCAAAACTGCTGGTGGAGTTTTTAACTCTCAGAATGTGTCTTGAAGGAGCTCTCAGGACGAGGAAGACGCATATTTAATTTCTCTCTCTCCCTCCCTGTGGGACTTTGCATCCGGGAAAGGACACGAGCAGTCGAGGGATGCTACCTACCTATGGAGCTGCCGGTGTCCCAGGGAATGCCCTGTCCTGGATGACTCCCTGCTGCAGAGGGGCTGCGCTAACCAGCACAGGGAAGAAACAGGCCAAGCCTCCCAGCTCCCTGGTTTTCTAGGGAATTGTTAAGCCGCTTGGCTGTTGGAGGCCACGCTGGTGCTTGCAGGTGAGGCCCCATCTAACAAGTTGCTCTGGAAGATGAGACTGGGCCAGGGTCTCTGTGAACCAGAGCGGGGTGTGAGGCGAGTCCTTCGCTCCCGAGCCTCAAGCAGCTCTGACCGGGTGGAGAGCAGATCCCTTGGGAAACCAGGGAGTTTACTGATCCCACCAAAGTAGAAGCCCATGGATTTTTCCAAGCAGGCTGCACCCAATCAGAATGTTTGAGCACATGAATTTATGCACCAAAAAAAAAAAAGCTGGACGGTGCCTAAGTCCTCCAGTGCTCCTGTCATTGTGAGGACTCGGTCAGGTGCTTGTGTTTGTACCCTCTTGGCAGAACTGTCCTGCTCCACAACAAAACATGTTGAGGCCCTGATCCTACAGTGAGTTTCAGGCTTATTTGTTTCTGGCTTTGCCCCAGCAGAGCTCTACTGCGAGATTAAGATCTTAATATTTATAAGCCTCTGGTTTTACTGTCTGTTTAATGTCACAGTAAATCAGATGCCTAAACTGCTATCCCTCTATTTCATCTGAAACTCTCACCTTCTTAGCAAAGGCAGTAATGTTTTTCTGAAAATTAAGCGAATTATAAAACCAAAGTCAATTTATTACATTTAAATAGCCTCTGTAGCAACCAATTAGTTCTGAGGACATGAGAAACAGCTGTTGCAATGCTCAGTTACATATCAGCTATTTAAAGGGGTAAAAGAGTTGATATTTTTTATTCCTATGTTATATTACCAGGATGTGATAAATAACTATGGTGTTAGTATTAATTTGTAGAGCAAAGACCTTCTAATTTGCCCCAAGCTAAAGAAAATCTTCATGGACTTTCCTCATTCCATAAATTCACATTTGAAGATATGCTTTATCTTTTGCTCTTCCTCCCTCTTTTTTTTTTTTCTGATAAAACTATAAAAACAAAAAAGCAAAAGCTTTTTAAGCCAATCTTTTTTCAGATTGGGGAGTGGACCTCAAAAAATGCCAGCTACAGTTTAACCCTGCACTTAGGATAGGAGGAGACCCCTGGCTCTGCCTCCTGGGGTTTCCTCAGCTGCCAATGTAAGGGAGGAGAGAACTGACCAGAGGGGTCAGTTCTCTTCTATGGCTTTTGAGTGAAAGTGGGGCTCAAAACCCCAATTTGTACACGATCACCTAAATCCAAGTGGGATCTGGGGTACTTGGCATCCTTGGAAACTGAACTGCTTTCATTTAGGCTTCTGAATATACGGGCAAGCTTGTGACTTCAGGCCACTACCTTTGAAAATTTTCCTTAATTCTTTTAAAACTTAGTTGAACTTACCCATGGAGAAGTGTGTCCATGGCACACAGAGAGGCAATTGTAGCTAATTAAGCAACAAAGGACTGGAGCATCTATCGTATGAGGAAAGACTAAGTGAGCTGGGCCTGTTTAGCCTAGAAGATTGAGAGGGGATCTGATCAATATATACAAATGCCAGTGACAGAACAAGGGGTAATGGGTATAAATTAAAACACGGGCAGTTCCATGTGCACGTGAGGAAGAACTTGTTTGGTGTGAGGGTGCCGGAGCCCTGGAGCAGGCTGCCCAGAGAGGCTGTGGAGTCTCCTTCTCTGGAGCCCTTGCAGCGCGCCTGGCTGCCACCCTGTGCTCCGTGCTCTGGGTGTCCCTGCTGGAGCCGGAGTGGGACTGGGTGATCTCTGAAGGTCCCTTCCAACCTCAACCATTCTGTGATTCTCTGAAGGTAACACTGATTAATGGCACACGTGCTCAGCATTTAGCATTTCCAAGCATTTTAGTCACTGCATTTTGATGCTGCTTTTATTCCTAGGATCATGACATGCCTGACAACGGCACTGAATTAATGCTCATGCTCTCCTGTTAGATATAGCTGAAAATCTGAGGTCCATAGATAATCTAATAGACTGATTGCCCCAGGTGGGAATCCTCGGTTCCCACCGAGAGGTTCACGGAGCTAGATACAGGGCTCAGCATTTCTTAAAGCAGAAAAAGAATGTATTGTTGATGGATCAGAGTGGGGAGAACTGGCTACTCAAGCAAAATTAAAAATCCCATAGAGAGATAGATTCCCTAAGAGATATAGGTACTATTTACCACTGAAGGGGAGTCAGGCACCTAAGAATAGCATCTGTAAATGTGGAGCAGGGAGCAGCTTGTGCTGACCGCCTAGACAGGTTTCCCTTCAACCCTTTATGATGCTGAGACTTGGGAGACTTTTTATATTGAGGTTTCAGTGTGATCCTGCCTAACCTGGGCAGCTGTGGCAAGTGTAAGCTGTGGTTCTCTGGTTTTGTAGCCTGTGTGCTTACCCAGGAGTGCGTGTCCAGTGACACTTTGGAAAAAGAGTGATTTACTCTCTGAAGAATGAACTGAAATACTGGAATTTTCCTTACCAGAGACTACTTAAATAATGAGGTTGCTGGAATCAGGCCAAAATCCTCTATTCAACAGAATGACCTGAAAAAAAAACAAACAAAAAATCAGCAGAGCGGTGCCGTTCTGTCCACCCTAGAAAGGTGCTGTCCCGGGTGAATTCCGGTGCCATACTTGGCCAAGTGCTCCAACTACAGAGAAAAGGGATTAAAAAACGACCTGGATTCAATCCAAGTACATTCAGGATTGAACCTGTAGGCAAAGTAGATAGAGGAACACTTGAGTTAGTCAAAAGCATCAAAACTGAACAGCATCAAAACTAAGGCACGTCCAGCTGTGCAAAGCAGTAAGGAAGTGCTCACATAAAAAGCTGGAGGGTGCTGTGGACCTCATGCATTTCTGGTTTGGTGGCAGCTGAGCAAGGAACTACATTTTGGAGGCACCTGAAGTTGAAGAGAAAGGTCCAAGAAGAGGAGGCCACATCAACCCACCTCTTAAAGAATCCGGCCCCAAGTGCCTTGCCCCACATTGGACAGGTACTAAGTGTCAAGGCCAGAAATAGAAATTTGGTTCTCTGCCCTGGACTTTTATTTGAGCGCTTGGACAGATTCCCAGACAACTGCCTGCCCTATGGAGATACAAAGTATTTGAAGGAATGCAGAGGACAATGGACCAGGGTCAAAAGGCACCTGCAAAACTGCAGCCCTGGAGCAGGCAGCTGTGGCCACGGCCAGCCTGGGTGTTCTCCCTTTCATGTATCTGCCCGGTAGACATACCTGCAGTACTAAGATCGCTTTTACCACAGATTGCTTCTTTTCCCCAGGCAGAAATTCCGCTAGGCTGCTGGTGCTCCACCATACCCCTGCCTGACGGCAGAGGCAGGCAGATTTACCACCTCCGAGACGGGCAGAAAGTACCTCCAGCTACTGCCCGGGCTGCTGATAGCTCTCGGGCGGCAGCCGAGCGCGGGCGACGCGATTCCTGCCGGCTCCGGCGTTGCCCGCGGCCTCCGAGCAGTGTCCTGAAACAGGCTGGAGAGAGGCCAGGTTGATTGTGCCGCACAGGAAAATCACACACGGCAGGTGACAGCTGGTTTATAAAGGCATTCTTCGAACAGATCACCAAAGCTTTACAGCCCCTTCGCCCTCGCTGTAAAGCAAGAATCCTACGGATAAAGCACGGCAGCAATGATTTGTACAGGATCATTTCCCCCAGTTTTAAAGCGATGTCGTAACTGCCTGTGTCTGCATATAAAGGTTTTTTTTTTTTTTTAAGGTGTATTTATTGCTGCTGTGACGCTGGCAGCGGCTTCAGCACCTCGAGCGCAGCGCGGCCCTCCTTGGGACCCAGCTGCTTCCTACACTTCTCGGTGATAGCGAGGGGAGTTTCGTGCCACGGGCACCCGACCCTCAGCCCTACCCGCAGCGGCTGCAGCCCTCGGCACAGGCAGCAGGACTCGTGGGCTTCCCTCCCCGTCTCAAACCAGCCCCGAGAGGATTAACTTGCGGGTGGCGGGGGGATTTTGTCTTCGCGCTCTCGACAGCGGGTGCCCCTGCAGGCGGCCCCGTTCCACCTTCCAGGAAGCCGACTCCTCTCTCCTGACTGGCATCCCCCTTGCAGTAGGTGTGCTGTGGCAAACGCTTCTGGGAAGGATTACGGGGTTAATTAACACATTAATATTTAATCTCGCTTCCCTGCTACCAGGTCTTCAGCCGGAATTTCTGCCCCCGGACTCAAATCTGTGCTGGCCATAAATATCGCTTTCCTCGCGGAACCCTCTCCGTGTTATTATACAGGCAGACTCTTTTCTCCTGCTCAAGCCCTGGCCTCCTTCCTTCAGGAGCCCTCCCTGCAACCGCATTGCTGTGGCAGGGAAGGGTCTTTTCTCGCATCCTGCTACAAGATGGAGCCTCCCTTAGGGCCGGGATGCATGCAGCCTTCCAGGGCAGGCTCTCGTTTGTCCCATGGAGGGGCCACGCTGCTTCCATGCACAGCATCTCTAATCCACCATCTGCACTGGAGTGGAGGGGTAGGAGAGGACACCACAGGGTCGCTTGTGGCACGGAGGAGACCTGGCCTGGTCTAGGTCTTGGCTCGGGAGAGTTTTGACTCACGAGGCGGCTGCTTTGGGAGACTCATGTCGTTCCCACCAGGCGGGGGCTGCACCCCGGGCAGGTCCCTCCGTCACTTTAGCCGGTCACCATGAAGGCACCAGCGAACTCCAGCACCGGCCCCGGGGGAGGCTCCCGGGGGGCGGGGACACCCCGGGGTAGCTGATACCGGCACCGGGACTCCCCGCTCCGCCCGGCCCGGCCCGCGGGGCGCTCCCGCCGCCAGCCTCGGCAGGGGGCGCCGCAGGCAGGGGAGCCCCGAGCGCCCCAGACCGCCCCGCTCGGCCCCGCTCGGCCCCGCTCGGCCCCGCTCGGCCCCGCTCGGCCCCGCTCGGCCCCGCTCGGCCCCGCTCGGCCCCGCTCGGCC